>BGZK01005013.1:0-10370 GCA_005406025.1 Eumeta japonica | reverse complement strand
GTAAAACTTTGTTTTAGCATTATTTCTAATTCATCTAATTAACCACATCATAATCGCATTTTCTCAGCAAAACTAAATGAAAATAATAAATGGTTGAATTCACAATCGTAGTTGAATCGTGAATCACGGTATGTGGAGAGAAATTAAATTACACTTATTGCACTCACAAGAAAATTATTTGTAAATAAATATTACTGTTTCCAGGCCACAAGAGCCGTAGTTGTTATCAAGCCCTGACGATAATTGGCTCATGCTACTCAACTCGTTGGAGGGCTCGAAAAGTTTGTGAAGAATGTTGCAAAGAGCACAACAGACGGATGCATAAAACGTGAAAAATTGAGAAAAATAAGCAAATTTAAAATATTTTTATTGCATTTGACGATTTTTTCCAGATATACTATGGTTGCGTTCATGCCAGCTGTCAAACGATTTTACAGACTATTTCTTTATGCAATACTGTAATTTTGCATTCGAAAAAATTTCGCGAGCATGTTTGCAGAAGCAATTATTATTCATGAATAAATGTGGGTATAAATACTTATACATACATATATATTTCATTTACGAAACTAGAAAAATGCCATTAAATCTAAAAATCTAAACAGAGTCATTGATCTTCACCACAATGCTATTATTATTTGCTCATCGATTTAAGCTATCGCCATCTAAAACTCTTTTTATTTTGCTTCACTTTTATACATTAAATGTATGTACATATTTAATATTTTCTAAGCCGAAGTCCAGCACTTTCTTGAATCTTTAATGTCAATTTCCATTGTGGTATACATGTCGCTCTTATGCTACCCTTAACTGAAGAAGGCGGTGGGCAAACAAGTCTGCATACTAAAAGTTATATACCCTCAAGCAGAGGTGTTACGCGCTCCGTGCCTATCTGCTCTCTTGTCTGTCGGTGGTATGAGACCGTAATGAAATGGAACTTTGCTTGGTCTGACTTGGTCATCTCAGCAAATAAACTACGCCCTAAAGGTGGATTGATTGGAGACACGAGGTGCGTCATCAACATATATTTACCATAGGCTAAAGTCGAAGGAAATGCGACATCAGATCGCGTACCGTAGACTGGACTAGGAGTAATCGCGAAACATTGATTCCCGGCATACATTTCTGGTTGACCGACCCTTGATAGCAGATCCCCATGGGACTTTATTGTAACACGGATGGATCAAGGAAGGAAAAGCGGGACTTGGTGTTTATATAGGAAACACTATAGAACCACTCGGGCGACAATGGAGTGTATCAGGGTCTTAATGTAATGTGACATTGATTTGGCCTCCTCGACAAATGGATTACGCTAAAAGGTGATGGCCGAATGAATCGATCGGAGATACGATGTACATCATGAACAGATCTTGAGTCTTTGCTGGAGAAAATAGGGAAGCTTTGCGTGTGTAGCTCATGTAGACCGATGGGGCTAACTTTACGGCTTGGCCCAGGGAACGCATAACAAGTCTAGACTGGCTTAGGTGTATGTCGTATAACATGAGCGATTATACCCGTCCTATCAACCTAACCTAATCCAATATCAATGAACTGACAGTGAATAGTGTTGGACTGATAAAGATAAATTTTGATGCTCACAGCTTAAAATCAAATTTATTCGAAACAAATTTTCTATGTGTATTTGGATGTCTATCAAATCCTAGCTGTACAATTATCGCTTTCGATTCGTGTGCACTATCACATCCAATAATTCGTTACACGCCGAGCAATCTAATTATCACATTCGATAGGTAAATATATTGGCAAAACAAATTCATTCACTCAATTCACCACGAACATTTTTCCATTAAAATAGTCTTGGTTTATTTTTCGATTATGGTATTCAACTGTGGCTAAATGATTGGGCTCAAGTATTTTCTATATATATTTTATATCATAATTAAAAATTAAATATATTTTGCTTAATAGCGAATGTGCTAATAAATATTATCAAACATTTTAATTTTTTTACAAGTCCTTTGGTTTTAGTATTTTAGTTTTACGGCAGTAACTATAAAAGGGCCATAACTATAGTATAGTATACTTCAATTAAAAGTATACTTTTATTTCAAATTTGGAAAGAAATTCCTATGTATTTCTTGCTTAAAAATATACTTTTTTTATAATATACTTTTTCTATGGTTATAGTTGTGACCCAAATACTTTATGTTTATTCATCTGTTATTTGGCAAATTTCTATAAAAATATCTGTCAAATAAGTGTTTAATAAGCTTAGATTTTTGTTTACGAACACACATACTGTTTATTAGCGTACCATAAAACGATGTTTTCTTAAAAGAAATTTGATTTCAAATTGCGTGCAGCCTACGTTACAGCTATCAAACCCACAGTGAATTATATATTATATATACTCATTAGCAAAACTTGCTCGCGTTTATAACAAATGCATAGATATCCGATTTGTCAATTAAATTACAAAGTAATTGACGTTATGTCTGTAGTTTATGAAATAAACGTTTTGCACGAGAATCTACAATATTCTCTCTACTTAAGAAAATATGTGAAAGAGCTAGAGATCTTTATATTTTCGGAGAATGGAGCCTGTGACGGACGGACGAACAGACGGTGAGTCTCAGCAATAGAGCTTAATTCAAAATGATTCTTACGTCAATTACAAGAGAATATCTGTGAACACAAAATTATATTTTTGAAAATTTACATACAATATCACTTTTTAGTATTTTATTCACAGTATCGCCAGTTTGGTCCCATTTCAAAGTTTTGTATGCCGTTGTTCATGACTATAAAAGGGCTACCTTTCTGCACTTAACATCGGACTAAAATTGCAACACAGTGAACAAATTACTAAAAGGTTAGTATTTGTAGGCGTGGAAAAATATTTTAGAGTTAGTTTCACATTATCTTTAATCCTGGGGTGACTGAAGCATCTTTTTTTGGTATGGAAGTCGAACCACTCTAATGTATATATATTCATAATTAACGGTAGGAAAATTTAGTACTTTAGTACTTTCTCATAATAAAATTACCACAGCACTGCAGTGTATTTTAGTACTTTCTGATTACTTAATTTAATCCATGTTTTCAACTTATTAATACAATTTTATGATGTGATCACTTGAATAGATGAGTTTGCAGTTACATACATACATATATTCTTTTAGCATGTTTATGCTGGTATGTACGAAAGTTGTTGAGATTTGGTAGCTATTCTGAAAAATGCTCCGTCAAATAAGTGAATGTTTCCATAGAAAGCAAAAACATTTCAAAGAGTATCAAGAAATTGTTCTTGTATTTGTATTGAAAACACAAACCATTCTCAATATTTTGCCCAGCGGCGAGCGTTGCCTATCACATTACATCTCTAATGATACATACATATGTGCCACATTTTGTGTTCAGTGAATGCTGCATTACATATAGTGATTCAGGGCCAAATCACCGTTTTCGAAATCGAGTACTTTATCATCGATATGTGGTTAACGTGGATCACAGTAGTCGTTATCGAAACGTATCTACTCGAAGTTGAACTCGATTGTTATTGTACCATCGAAAACAAATCAACTCTAGTTTTTTGCCGCGAAACAACGAAAATAACAAAGAAAAAATATAAAGAATTAAAATGTAAGTTTTTCTTAATATTTTCAAAATTAGTTTAAAGCATATAACTTTATTATTTGTTTTTAGGGATAGTGAATAAAAGAAAGGATTTTTCACTAAGTAGTGAAAAAATAGTGGAAAGGTTTTTCGAGGACAAATTCAAACAAAGTAAATATGAAGCAAAAGAAGTATTGGCATAATATATGTTGGAACATCCTGACATATGCCCATATATATTTACCTCGGATAAAATATATTGAAAAGCGTCTTTAGAGAGCTGAAAACGTCTTTTAAATCTACATTCGGTGAACAATTAGTTAAACTCTTTTAACTGAAATCCCACAACTTACTCAACATTTAATGAAAAGGATTGCTTCTATCACGAATATTTCTTCTTATTGTGGCAATGTTGATTCATCCTCCGATTCTGAAGATGATAAACAAAAACACATCTGGATCCATAAAAATTAAAATTTTGAAATTTATTGATTAAACTATAAACTTTTTCACGAATTTATTTATTTTTTGTTTTTCTTTTCGTTTTATTTTCTATTGTCATACGCTTACAGCAATGTAAAAATAGTAGTGGACTACATTAATTTCGATCGAAAACTGTGATCCAAAAAATTGCAGCCATCGAAATATTTCTCTACGCGAACGAAAACTCGATTTCGAAAACGGTGATTTGGCCCCTGGTAGTGTATAAAATTTATAAAAATGAATGTTGTTAACTTTTTTTATTCATGAGTGTATTATATAAATGTATGTACCTGTGTATTTTTATTTTGTATTTGGTTTAAGGCCTCATTAGTTCTTACTTCCTGATGCCGTTCTTTGCCGTTTCCTTCTGGAGCATATATTTTGTAATTACTTTCTAAATGAGAAGATTTTGTTCTTCCACTAAAATAAAAAGCTTTTCATCATTTATTTTGGCAAAATTTTCATAAATACTTTAAACAAATTAAATTTCGATAAATACTTAAAAGTCTATTTTAAAACCTTTTCTGAATTCTATTCTATTTTCTATATTTAGGCTTGTCAGTTACAGCACAGAAAGTAAAAGTAGAGGCAAACCAATCACTCACAATTTCAATTGAGTAGCATAAAACATCTGATTCAGAACGTTAAGTACAAAGTAATTTTGCCTTTTTCATATAAAATAAACTTTATTTATTTAGATATACTTTATAAAGTAAATTTGTAAATTATATGTGCACAACATGGGCAGGTAATGAAGACCATTTGCCCAAAATATTTGTAGATACCTGTGATTAACTTACACGACCTATGCCTTCACATAGGAATTGGCAGCAACGTCGTTGACAGCAAAATTCCTCAAAACAAAGCGCTTACGATACAGTTAGTTGAGAGAAATAAACTACCAGTGCGAGTGAGATGCAAAACTCTCGAACGCCTGACCACACTTAGATAAGATATAATTACAATGAAAGCTGTTCTTCAACCCAGAGCTGCTTTACGACTTGGGTTTGGAATTCCCAGGCTTTTTCATTTCCCGGGATTCTAGAGACAAATTTTAAATTTCCGGGAATTTCCGGTATTTTATCTTCTATTAAAACAAGGGATATGTAACAAAAGTTTTTTTTTTTCATTAAAATTAGTTTTATTTAAGGATAAATAATAAAGCACATGTATATGTACTCAATTTGTGCACTGAAAGCAAAGAAAAAAGCCAATAATAATTCAACAATTTGAGATCATTTTAAGCTAGAAATAAATATCATCTATAAAATACAATTGTCATTTAGACAAAAAGAAGGGTTTTAGTACTACTAAAGCATTTAGTAATTCGCTTGACATCCGATTTTGAATTTTTGTTGCAAAGTTCCCAGTAACACAGAAAATACATTCACTATCCACTGAAGTTGGCTTTATTGTTGTATAGCTTGCATCATACAAAGCAAATTTTTTCTTCAACAAACTAGTCCGATTTGATTTTGGCCTTTTGGATTAGCCTTTGCATTATCAGTAGCATTATTTAGTTTCATTTTGAGATATTTGTCGGCTTATTTTTCGGATATATCACTGTCATTACTGGACCCCCACCCACGGGGGCAGGTTTGGTCTTGGTGAGGTGCAGCACCTTGACGTTTTGCTTTCGGGGTACCAGAAGAGCTTCGGTTTGGTATTGTTGGTCGAATCTTCAGGAGAGAATACCCTTGGCCTTTTCTTAGGATTGCCCTACCCGAGGGTTAATTCGGTACCATGGGGTTGATAGCCCCAGGGTGAAAAACTCTGCCAACGGTTGAGGTGCCTATTCGGCTGCAACATGGTGGTATGTGGTGAAGTTATTTTGTACGACCTGATCGCACATAGGCATACTAGCAAATATGTGTTGGCGAGTATGCAATGGAAGCTAGCCCAAAGCTCTAAAGCAAAGGGATTTGTGTATATTCCAATGCAATATATGATGTAAATTGCTGCCTGTCATTGTAAGTCCTCCCCGTGGGCAGGTTTTGTCTTGGTGGGGTGCAACACCTTGACGTTCTGCTATCGGGGTATAGAGGCCTAGGAAAGCCTCGGCCTGGTAATGGCGTACCGAATCTTCAGAGGAGAAAATGCCTATGACTGTGCTATAGGATATATATATCGGTACCATGGGGTTGGTAGACCCAGGGTGATTCCTAAGGAAAAACTGCCAACCGTGGTTGAGGTACCTATTCGGCTGCAACATCGTAGTATGTGGTGAAGTGAGTATATAGGATTGGGCAAATATGTGTTTGCGGGTCTGCAAAGGATCTTCAGGTGCTGTTGCCTACCAACAGACTGTTCTCGAGATTCCTGGGCGGGTAGTAGCCGTCAAGTTAAGGCATGATGCTCACTTGCCGGCTTCGAGCCACTTGTTCGGAATGCCAGGCCTCTGGAAGGCGCGAGGGCTGAAAGGGAGCTAGCCCGAAACTCCTAAGCAAGGTGTCTGTGTAAATTGCTACCTGTCATTGGCAAGAATGCCAAGCATGGTGGTATAACATGGTTTATTCACACTCCGTGGATTTGGTCCACCGTCAGGCTAGGGCCTAGAGACAGGTACTGACGTAAATCAAATTCACATCTGTCACTACTGGACATATGATAGAATATGAAATAGATTGATCAAACAGGGGTTTATATATTGGTTCAGCGTACAGTTTCAACGAAGTTGTTAAAACTTTTGAATTAGAATTGGGAATTTTTAAATAATTTGTTATTGCTAACATTTTATCAATAAGTCTTTGGTCAAAGATTGATATCTCAGCGATTTAGTGCTTCGACAGTATCTTTATATGATTTACAACCTCCATTAACATAAACAGAGCAGGAACATGTGATCATCAATAAATGCCCTGAATTAAAGTCTATTAATGCCTTCTTTATAGCATTTTTGTATTCAAATATTAGTACAAACAGCGTTTTTAAATAGGATAATCTTGTGCGTTTAAAATTATATAAACAAAATCACTAAAAATTTAATTTCAATGAAATTAAAATGAAAAAGGTGGAAAATAAATTGTTATCATACTAAATAATAAATAAAGATTTTCCGTTTTCGGGAATTTCAAAAAATTTCAGGAATCCCTGGATCCCAAACCCTACTTACTGCTGATAACATATTTATTACATGGTTCATAATAGTTTAAAAACCTTGTATAAGTTAACGCGAGAACTGAGTGCGCGCATCTCTCACTAGTGCGGTATATAACAGAGAAATAATTCTTCGATGAGTTTGTTTTCCATGTAAACATTCACATTTTCGATAGGATTTTTACATTTTAGAAAGGTAACTTAAGTAATTGCAAAACAGTCTGGTAGCTGTAAGAATTGTTACAAAATTACAAACAATTATCTATTGTACCATGAAATTATTTTTAACTGGGTTCAATTTGTTTTTAATATTCAAAACAAATTGCCAAACAATTTGTACGTCAAAATAATATTGAATTTAATTTACATAGTATAAGTTGTATTTTATTTATGATTTTATTAAAATTGTTTTAATTCTTGCTTAAAAATATTGTAGTCGGATTTAGTCCTATAGTAAGTAAAAATATATATCTATTTTACAATTACTACCCATAGAAAACAAAGTTTAAATAAACACATTAATTGCTTTTATAATTATTGTTATATTCGGTATTTGACTTTTTAAAAAATAATGCAAATAATAAGAAAACTCAATTTTTTTAGTAAATTAAGAAAACATATACATAAATACATACATATAAAAATTAAAATCACACTTTCTTGTATTTATTGCAGACAGTCCTTAAGTTAACACTTTAAATTATTATTATTACTGTTCATTTAATAATGAAAAATACTCAACTGCTTTCAAACTAATTGTTTTATTACAATTACAATTAACAATTAAAACTTAAAATAAATAGATTCTTAGTTCTTTTGATTATAAAAACGGCTTATTTTTTTTTAATAAAGTTATTAAACACCAATCAATTACATTTCTTTTCTGCTTTCGTTGATAAAAAATTTTCGTTTTTCTTTTATAAAAAAAATGTAATAAATATTTTATATTTTTTACATACATATGTGGTATGTGTCAACTATGTATGTATGTCTTCTTGTTGATTCTTTGCTTGCTTGTATCTTACACGCCTACTATTTACTACTATCTTTATTCTTTTTGTATTAATAAGCTACAATGCAATTTAACTCAAATAAAGTAATATATGTATGTATTTTACAATTAAAACCCCAGACTTCTTTTGTTGAGTATTTATTTGGTAGTGTTGCCAAAAGTGGGATATAGAAGGCCATGCCGATACAATATCAATAGATACGAAGCAGATGGAACCATTGACGAACATAATTGCGGACGCCATTTAGCAAGCGGTTGAACAGGATACTCAGGATACACTGAACATTATTTACAACAAAATGCCATAAATTCTAAATCGCAGCCATTCTCTGAGGCAGAATGTAAAGCGACAGATACTACACCTGTGAGTGTTTAGTGCACACGTTGTGAATGGGCACTGAATTCCATAGGCAGAACATGTGGATTATGATAGAATGCAAGGAGAAGGGCAGATTGAATACGCTCTGCAGATTTTAATAAGCCCAAGATGTCCTGCAAGTATAACATACATAAAGTTAAACGAAATATCAATATAACATTTTGATGCCAATACAAACAAGAATGCTAAAGAGTACGATTTCGACAAACCGTGCAAGAAAATGGCGAGTCTGTGGCAAATTTCGCTTTGAGACTGAAACAAGCAAAAGTAATTTTATGCTAAATTTCTTTATGGTATGCTTTAAAACAATTATTTGTGGGGCGATCGCAATCCATTTGCGATGATATAGTGGAAAGAAGTCGGCAACGTTCAAAGGGGTTTGCTTTTGAATCTATCCATTAAACAACAGCTGGCATGAAGACATCACTAATCAAAATACGAGCCTAAGCTGAGTGCTACGTGGGGGGCACATCAGCGGAAAAAATTGTTTCAGTTGCGGAAATACGAGTCATATACCTAAAGTATGCATTTCGAAAGCGTAACAGGTGAAAGACGAACTTTGAAGCGAATTGGATGATGTAGGCAAAGAAAAAACATTTTTAATTGAATGATCACTTCGACCATTCTTGTTCCTATTTTCCAAATATGTTTGCTCTAACTAATTTTTTATAGTCCTAATATAACTTGAACATATATTTTTTGTCCTAAACATTTTTAAATTCACTACTATAATGTTATATGGTAGTCTAACTTAAAAAGCTAAACATCTGAATTAAGAAGGGAAGTGTTCAGTACTATAAAATTATACCTTGTCTCAACCATTCTTTTTCTTTACATGTGCAGAAATGTATTCACAAAGTAAATACTTTAAGCTCAGCTAAACAAATGATAAGCACAACAATTAATGATACTACCACCAAAATAAAAGCAGGATCTTGGGGCTCTATTGCTCTATTTGCTTGCAACAAACAGAAAGGCAATTTTGTAGCTACAGAGCCAATGAATACAAGTTTGAGTCGTTGACTCTCAATTTGACTCGTTGTTCGAAAGGAATGGATTTCCCATTTCGTTGATTAAATCGAACTTAAAATAATAAAGGATTTCTAGAAGAGCGTCGATTTTTCGTAATATTTTTCAACCTTGGCATCACGGATCTGTATTCGTACCTGCTCATTAATGAGGAATTCAGTCATGCCTTGACACTTAAAACACCGATACATGACCTCATTCGTTCGACAAGAGCTGTGCATAGTGCAGCGAATATCGCTGTGCTTTGGCAATATAGAATAGATGCAGCATTACATGACATAACGGATTTGTTAGTTTTTAATAATATGTATACTAGTTATTATAAAATTATTATTTTATTTCATCATCAAGAAAGGCCAATTACGTTACCGTTTTTTTAAGTGTTGTAGTTGATTTGAAAAATACTAAGATTAATATTAATGCCGGCTATTGGTTTCGTGTAGTTCGTTCAAATTTAATACACCAGATAAGTCGGAGGGAATATCTCAACTTCAAATATGGTTTACATTGGATTCGATAATATTATAATTGACCAAATCAAACAATTTCCAGCACGAAGTGAACTCGTTGCTCGTGCAACTTCTAAGTACTACTTAGAAGTGCTGGATTTATTACGCAGTAAAAATTTGAACAAGACGGGTTTGGGGCCAGAGACAAACTATAAGTGTACTGCAGTTTGTTAACTGAGAGTTACGTAAATGAATACTGCAAACTAATCGAATTTCCCTAACACCACTGGGTACTTTGAGATCGGATCCATATAGATCATGCCGTGTTTAACATAAGATGTTCCAG
>BGZK01005012.1:0-10372 GCA_005406025.1 Eumeta japonica | reverse complement strand
CAGAATATTAAAATATTCGCAATGCTGACCGCTGTCATTAAAAATGAGTCCAATATTTTTATTTTCGAGTACATCGATACCAATAATAACATCTGATGAGAACGTATCATCATCAACCACGTACAAACTGCATACAAATTTAGCATTGTCCACATATACTTATACGAGCATTACGACCCGGTTGATAGTTATCTCCTTGTCTACTGAATTTTTTTTAATATTATTCATATTTCGTGCAATCGGTTGCCCACAGTTTACTGGAGTTCCCTTAGGATGCACACGCTGACAGTCCTTGCATCTTTGCCTTCGCTGTGGCTTGGGATACGCGTTTGATATGTGCCCAGCTTCAGAGCAATTAAAGCAGATAAACGGTTAACGTTCGGCTTGGGATTTTACACTTTTGTCGTTCTGTTTACCTACGGCTTTGTTAGCGAAATCATTGCGTCTATATGATGCTGCGGTTTTCATATTGTGGGAGGTGCTTGCCATATTTGAGAAGTACTCATAATTAGTGGCTCGCATTTCTTTCGTTGTTTTAAATCGAATCGTCGCAATGGCAATTTGTAGCTCTCTGTGGTTAAGTCCCTCTCGTGTGTATTTAATAATAGCAGCTTCACTCAAGTAATTCCTTTTGCCGAGAGCACTCATGCGAAAACAGTATTCATTAATGGACTCATCTGGTTTTGGAGTTGCATTTTGCATTTTAAAACTAATGTCAACTTCGTCCGGCTCGACGCCAAATTCCTCACGTAACGCTGCCACTAAATCTCTCCACCTAACATACAGATCGGCAGATGCATCCAACCATAATTTTGCAGGACCTTTTAAATTTAGTAAAAAGTGCAAGCATCAAACATTTCTCATGCCAGTTATACGCTTCAATTGATTTTTCAACACGATCAATAAATTGCTCAATACTAAAAATCTGGCCTTTCGTTGGGCCGTAATCAGGCAAAGTATCGGCGATTTCTCTTACACTATAGGTGTTTCGCGTTCGTGAAGGTTTTCATGACCTAGTGCCACCGGTTCATTTCGCTGTTCGGCTACGTCATCACTCACTTCATTTTGCGATTGTAAACGATTACACGCATTATTGTTCGTCTGTTGTTGGATTACCGATATAACGTTTTCCAACATACCGCACAATTCACTAATCTGTGAATGTAAATTGTCACTAACATCCATTTCTTCTATATCAATGAAGTCCGCACCGACATCTGTTGTTAATCAAGTAACGAGTTCTGCCTTAGTACCGAGCGTTGACAATTTTCTTTCCCGGAGAAGATCTTTTAGCATAAAAACTTTCAAGGACGAAATCAAAGGCATTTTGCATTTTGATACAATGTAGTGGTATTTTGACACTTTTCTCAAACTTCGTTCGATGCGTTTGATGGCTGATGAGAGACTGCTGCTGTTTTGTTTCGTTCTCAACCTTTAATATTCTCACATATGTATATGATTGTCAGTGCAAAGAGTGAATTGATTTGTACTGGAAAATTTCACACCCGCATTGTGAACGGCTCTTATTATTTTGTAAAATTAACATTATTAAATTGCTACAAAAAATTTGTTCATCATTATACTGTACTGAAATATCGCAGCTATGTAGCAGTATATAATATTAAGAGAAGAGTAAAAAAATAATAATTTAATTATTGGGAATTCCACTAAGATGAGTATGCAATACACATATAAAAGGGAACAAACCTTTAAATTCCGAATTCCATTTGATAAATTTGCAAAATTAAACATTTTCTGTAATTTTAATACATCTGTATAGTAATCATGAAAAACTGAAAGCGAACGTATTTGGATTGACTAAAATTTAATATAAAAAAACAAACAAATTAGTAATAATTATGATTATTAAACATTATAAAATAGCATTTTTTCTTTTTTGGTTAATAACACGAGTTCAAAAATAACAGAAACCGATGACTAAAAAGAATATATGATTCTAACGGGAACGATGAACTTCTTACTAAAAAGTACATTAGTACGCATATTATTTAATAATAACAGTGAGTAATATGTTAGGACTTAATTATATGCGAAATTAAACAAAAGTTTCATTAAACACAAATTACCAAAAATATATATTACCCTTTTTGGCTAATTTGAGAGTATACGGCAACGCTGCTTTTATTTCGCGTTTTTTTATGTGTGTATACCAAAACAAAATGTAAGTATACAAAACCACGTAGGCACAAAGCAAAACAAATATGTAAAAACTTTTAAGTTTCGTTTAATATTTTGTAAAACACAAAATTGTCACGTGGTCAACCAGGATAACAGTGTAGTTACACTATGAACTTTACAAAGAAATCGCATGGAATCTATCATTTTATGAACATTTTCACAAACTTTTGGGAATCGGACAGACTTGTCAAAAAATCTGTACTTTTAGACCACACTATCTTACTTTTTGGTTTTTTGATATATCGTACTACTGGGTAGGATAGTAAAACATGACTTTTAAAAAAATTTGTTCATGAATTTTTCACCCATGTTTATGTGTGCTTTCACAGCATTCTAAGCGAAATGCTAAACGCAACACCGGCCTTAAAAGGTTATGTTTTAGCCGAATTTTGAAGTTGAAAAGGAAAGTTAGCAAAGAAATACTAATACGCGCCTTCTTACGTGCCAAAGGTGGGTTGCTTTTGCGTTTGTTCTTAATTTGAAACTTTTCACATAAAAGGATTAGCACTTTAAACATATGAATGTTTAATCTACTCTCAAAAAGCAATTATGTATATATATATTAAACAGTTGCATAAACGTGTTCGATGAACATGTTCATGTGTTCATGGCAAAAACGACTGAGTGAAAGTTGGGCCCAAGCCTAGAACAAAATCGTTATTCATGGTGTTCTTGAGAGCACCAAACAAAGTTTAGAACTATATTGATGCTATAAAGTGAGAATTTTGTTGTGCTTCATGAACACAGAGAACTGTTCATTGAAATTAGTATTTGTTCGAAGTGATTGCTCACATCTCAAATTTTCTTAATAATACGCAATAGCAATGTTGCCAATTTGGAGAAATCATGTAATCTTTTGCATGTGCTGCCCATGTGTAATTACTTACATATGTAATTACAAGAATTATTTTAGCTTTATCGCCAAAGGGGTTACCGAGAAAAGTTAAAATTTCGCCTAATGAATTTCAATACATACATACCTTTATTTTTATATTATTATTTAATGAAAAATTTTATATGCTTTGTTGATAATGGTATTTTTGTATATTTAATGTTAGCAATTTTAATATACATATGTACAATCCACTCGCTGTAACATGAACACCGCCTAACGTAAACAAGCTGTTGTATACATTGACTACTCACCTCATTATTATTTTTTATCATTATATTTTTTTTCTTAACAGCCAGTTCTTCTATTTCGAAGCCTTTTCGATTATTCACATAAACACATCTAATACATACAAAAAAATGTAAATTAGGTTTTGTATTAAATGTATTTAAGCAACCGATCGAAAGCTTCGAAATAGCAACTCATAGTAAGTTCTTATTACGAGGAGATGAATCAGTCATGATTATTAAAAATCTAAATATTTGGAACACAAAACAAAAAGCAGATATTTTAGATAGTTTTCAAAAGAAGCAAGTGTGACCATATAATGTCGCTAATTTCTTTAATACATAAATTTAGTGAATAATTTTATTTGCTGTGTAATTTCATTTCAATAGACATTTTCTCGTGATCCCGTTTTTTATTATGTCGATTTTAGTTAATAGTTTTACGTTTATATTAATCGAAATCATAACAAAATAACTTTATGGTCAAGCCTATAAAACACATATTCTCCTCATGAAATTCGACAATGGCCTCGTTTCACAAAATTAATCCCACTGATTTTAATTAGTTCACGGGAGTGCACTGTATGTCTTGGTTCACACAAAAAAAAAATTTTTTTTTCATATAATTCTGTTTGTATGAGTTGTTTAATTTGTTACGCGCACTTGTCGAAAATTAGCGCATTAATGCAAAAGTAGAAGTGATTGAACAAAATTATTTTTCATAAAGTAAAACTTAAAATTATGAAAAAATTTTGTGTTTAGCTTAAAATTACTGATAAATTTATTGAAGCCAGACGTTGCAAAAAATACCCAAAATGATGTGTTTGCATTTGTTATTAAAAAGCAATATTGAAATGATGTGTTTGCATTTATTAATTCAAAAACAATATTGAATTGATTTCGCAATTTGAAAAGGAAAAGAAAGGAGTTAAAAAGTTGATAAAGATTGCTTTTCCGGTCACTCAGTTGTATCATGTTAAGTTACTGAAATATTTAGTTGGAAATAATATCAATTATGATGCGTTTGCATTTAACAATGCAGGCAGAAAATAATTTCGTAACTTTAATAGGAAAACCGTAAAGAATAAAAAAATATTAATTTGATATTTGATTTGTTCGACCCTTCTTTATTATTGGCAAATAATATATTATATAAAAATTGACCTAAACATTAAAACTCAACTCAAAAAATATTAATAATAAATGGGTTGCCAACTTGTATCGTGTATTGTGTTATTGTATCGTGTAACTTATGTAACAGGGGGTAACAGAAAGGAGGCGAGTGAATTTCAGTACAGACATTCATGTACTCTGAAATTCTTCTTTGTTCTGCCATTTGTCTATATTAAACTGATAAAATTGACTTGAATTACATTCAGTGTGTAGACACGAATTGAAGTTTCAAGTGAAATTAGAAAGGTTTAATGAAAAAAATATTTCATATGTAAACCTTAGAATGGAATACAGAATTAGTTAAAATATTATGTTTTTACATCATAATACGGCAACGAAGGACTTCAATACATAGTTCATATACCACATTTTTTCATTACCAAAAATTAATTTTTTTTTTTTTTTTAAGCATTCTGAATATTTTTGTTAATTACTTTTTTACGTTACATTTCAATAAACCACGTAAAATGACAATGTTTTACCTAATTTTTGTGTTCTCCTCACTATATCTTAGAAAACAGTTAAAAACTGTAATAAATTTTCTAGTTACTGGTGCCACACATACTAAGGGTAAACCTACACTGAATAAGGCAATTTAACTAAATATTAAATTTACAGCCAGTTCCTCTTTTGGAAATCTTTTTAATCGTTCGCATAAGCACATCTAATACAAAAACAAAATTTTGAAGTTTGTTTTTGTATTAATGATTTAAGGAAACGATCGAAAAAGCTTCGAAATAGAAGAACTGGCAGTTAATAAATTGTGTATAAGAATAAAATACCACCTTGTTGCGGCGGAACTCTTTTGTAACCTACCGAATGTTGAGTAGGGTATAGGTTGATAGGGATAGACGGCTTAACGCTGTAGGGCATTATTGTCATTTTGTTGTATTTTCTTTTAAATTTTTCTTATTTTTTTTATGCACTTAATAATTAAATATAATTTTGTTGCAAGTGACCTTGGTATTGCTTTGAGTCACTCAGCATAGCTGCCAGATTTGACGATTTATCGTCATTTTGACGATTTCAGGTGCTAAAAATGGCACGTTGACGATAGGACGATTTGTACCTTGATTTTGACGATTTTTTAGCATTCGAGCTTTCAACATTTTTTTATCAAATATCCCAAACTGATGCAACTAGATGTTTTAATTTTATTAAAAATAAAGCCAAAAAATTTGCATTCTTGTCAGACTCGTTGACTGCCTCTGGAAGTTGTTGTTGTAAGACTTTTAGAAATGTGCGAACCATTAAAAATTTATTTTTCATTCACTGCAAACATTGACAATATTGACATCGCCAAATTGGATATGAATACATCAAATTCTATGGGGCTTATTAAAAACTTATACAATGTTTAATAAACTGTTATTTGACAAATATTCTATAGAAATTTGTCAAATAATAGCTTATTAAACGTTGTATAATTTTTGAATGGATCCGTATAAACTTATTTAAGTTGATAATATAAATAAAATGTTTCAAAGTGAAACAATCGAAATTCAAGATTGATATATCGAAATACAAACTCTGCTGGAAACTGTCATGAATAATTTTGGAAAAACTAATTTGCTTAAAACCGAACACTTTTATTTAATTAATTATAAAAAGTAATTTTTTATACATCAAAGAAGTTTATTTGGGAGATATATTTACAGACTCTCAAATTCATGAAAAAGATAAGCATGAAATTATCAACAATTATACTAATATTTCAATAGAATCTTGTAAACAAATATTGCCAAGATTTGAATTTGAAAACAAATTCAAAGATTTCTGAATCCATATAATATTTTCAATAAAGAAAAAATTTGTTTTCATGATATTTTAAAAGAATTTTCACATATTTTTAAGCAATGTGAAACACAAAAATTAGAAACCGAATTCAGGAAACTAAAGCCATTATATTTGAAAAATATTTTTCCTAGAAAAGATATAAAATTTCGGAAAACAGTATCGGAGATAGAAACAAGAGAATCTTGTCATTTGTTTCCAACGTTGACTAAATTTATTAAAAAACATTCTAGTTTTACCACATTCATCAGCAAATATGGAAAGAGTATTTAGTCAGGTAAACATTAATAATACTAAAGTAAGAAATTCGCTCAAAAGAAATTCTTTGAAAAGATTTTTAAAACTAAACAATTGTAATCATTATGAATTCAGAGTTATAGCTGAACTGAATAAAGAGTTTAACAGCGACATATACTTGTAAAATATACGCGCAGTACGTCCCTTTATATATTTATGTACATATTTTAAGTTTATAAAGTGGGGAATGTTATTTATTGTAAAAAAACATCACAAATACTAAAATTTACTTATTTTGTCAAGTAAATAAATTCAATGTGAATCGTGCTAATATTAATATTTGATAGAATATTTTTTATTATTTTTACTTATTTAAAACTTAAAAATCAATGTAGTATGTATTTCTATTAATCGTTATAACCATAGAAACTCAATTTAGTAATAAGACATAAGGATTTTATCATTATTAAATAAAAACTTTGTCAAAAATGGTTTTATTTATTTTGACATTTTTATGACGATTTCATTAAATAGTTTTGACGTTTTGACGATTTTTTTCCAAAATCGGACGATTTTATACCTATTTTATCTGGCAGCTATGGTCTTCAGCCGTCAACAATAGGCAGTGTTGGTAAGGGCATGTTTATGGAAGGACTATTGTAGTGCGGTTGATTTGGGTTAGAGTTGCAAT
Organism: Eumeta japonica; assembly: GCA_005406025.1. Taxonomy (NCBI): domain Eukaryota; kingdom Metazoa; phylum Arthropoda; class Insecta; order Lepidoptera; family Psychidae; genus Eumeta; species Eumeta japonica. The sequence goes on along the minus strand of BGZK01005012.1, from coordinate 3,159 downwards.
TAGGTGAAAAGTAGTGGTTGGTTATGATGGATTGGAGTTAGGGAAGTTGGAAAATTTTTAAGAAGGAAAGGAAAAGAAAGATGGAGTAATGGCGTAAATTTTTTTTTATTGGTTTTAAAGGGAAGGCTGGAAGAGTCTAAAGGTCTCATTAGCGATCGACTAAAGTTGGTACGATAGATACACATAAATATAGATACACATACATATGTTTTGTGGAAAATCAGTAAAGTCAAGTAATTTTCTGAGTGGTGTTGCTTTTGTGCAACAAATTGTATTTGTATTGTTAATAGAGACTTTAAAGTAGAGATAAATTGAGAGAAAAACGTGAGTACCTGCATAGACTAAATAATGTGTAGCCTGGTAGGATAATATTAATTTATTATTTAGCTGGCTGCTGGTAAAAGGAAGGCAAAATAAACTGGCCGGAAATAGTGTGTCCAGAAAGGCATCCACAAGGAATACGCATCCGGTGCTTTTAAGACTGGTAAGGAAAGGCGCAAGATTCTTCCTACCAAAGTAGCCAGGTAACAAAAGAAGCTTATATTTATTTGGTACACGTACGCACATTCACACACGCAAACAGTTTCTTGCACTGGCAAGTGGAAAAATTGGAAATGAAAATAAAAGAACCAGGAAGGCGATAAATAGGGATTTTTAAATGATATATATTTCATTTGTTTTAACATTTTTTTTAACTTTATTAAATTTTTAGTATTACTTTTATGTATATATGTAAGGAAATACTATTGGTTAGTGTCGTTACAGTTTAGAATTCTTTGTTTTGTTAGGTTGTGTTCGCTGATAATTGTGTCTGCGTGTTGTCAGGAAAAAATTAACTTTGCTACACTGGTGACTCTGGGTTACCCTAGAGGGCAGCACTAACACTTTTTGTTTCCTTTGTTTGTTTCCACAACAATAACGCTAACAACGTGGTTGCGAAAATACATATGTAAATTAATATTCATTTTGGTAAATATTTCATTGAAGACGGTATCTGTCTGGGAGAGCTCTTTAGGATAGAAGAAAAAAAAATAAGAAAAGAGTATATATAGATATATATGAACGCATTTAAATTTATGTATATGTATAAAAATCTTTATGTTTGAGAAACTGTTGGATATTTGGTTTGTTGCGGAAATTGTTAGGAAATAAGGAAGGGAAATCAGTTTTAGTGGATAATTGTTGGAGACAAATGTTGCTTGTTAAAGTTTAAAGAAAATATTCGTGGTAACGCGCAGAGGCAAATGTTGGTTTGATGTATTTTTTTTTTGTGGTTCCAGATATAAGAAGGGAATTCAATTGTAGTTGTGTTTCAGAATCAGTGATATGATATGTTTTTATTCATTAGCAATTGTTTAAGATTATAATTATATTGTTTATATGATGTATCTCAAGATATATGTATAAATATATGTTTAAATAAATGATTTGTTGCAGTTGATGAAGATGGCTGAGTAATTGTATGAATTTGACAGCGGTGATGAAGAGGTAGGTGGTTGAGCTGGTTCTGGGACGGATTGTGGGTCGCTGGATGGAATTGGGATCTGGAAGGTTCCGGCGACAAGGTTGCGCGGGTAAAGTCGGAGACAGGCCAACGGTCTCTAGGGGGTTGTTGCATTGGGGGTATTGTCGGGTAGTCCGGTGATTTGATTGATTGGTGTTTTAGTTTTTGTTTTCGTGTTCGGATACGCGGCTGGCGAGGAGGGTTGGGACCTTTCCTGAGAATTGTCATTGTGAGCTAGGTGGACGCCTCGCTTGTGCAACCGGTTCGTAATATAACTATGGCGCTAAAAACTAAAACTAAATTAAATGTTTCGTATTCGTATTTCAGCTAGACGAAGTGCAGCCGGAGTAGCGCCATAAAATGGCACCCGGGGATGATAGTTTGCAGGTACATATTAGAGGCTCATAGGACAACGGAATGAGCTGAGGAATCTCGATCGCACCCTAGGAAGGCACAGGAACTTGGCGATCAATAGCCTGTAGGTCACTAAAGCAGGAAAAGACGAGGACGGAGCACCAGATAGATTTTTTGTTTGTTTATTAGGTTTAAATAGGTGGTAGGGGAGAACAGCCCGATATCAAGTGGAGACGGGGATATTGCTTGTGTACAGCCTGGTAAGTAATAATATCTAGTTAGTCTTACTCTTCAGTTGTGTATGCAGGGATACTTACTTAATTTCATTTGATAGTCACTTTACCAGGGGTGGGATCGATAGCTCGGGAAACTTGAGGTATCTTCGGAATGTATAGTTTTCACTTTCGCTTTTGTTTGTTTTGTTTTAGTTAAAGTATAGTTTTTACCCTGTGTTGGGGATATCCTGATAGCCTCTCACCACATCAAATGGGCGAGGTATGATGTATCGGCTTGAACCACACACAGCACTTATAGCTCTCTGCAGGGACAGATGCAGAAGATTGTATGAGTGATTACGTTGGGGGGACATACATTTAATAGTCGATACGTCTGGTACAACCGATACAATAACCCAAATTTAATAGCGTCAGAAACTTCTCTATCGATTCATCATCGCCTAAATCAAACCTGTGGAAAAATATAAATAAATTTTTCAAAGAGTTTTATATATATTATTGATACAATTAATAAGTTTGATTTTGTTTAATTTTTATGTTTTGCAATCATTTATTTATTCAATATATTTTGAGTATATATATATATATGTAGGTGAAAATTATTATTATTTACATATTTTAGTGGAAAATAGGTATATAAAATTTTTTATTTAATTTAATTCAATTATCGGAAATTTTTTCATATTATTTTTATGTATATATAATTTTATTTGGTATATTTAATAATTAACAGGTTATTCACTGAATTATTCATTGATTCATGTGGGTGTTGCAAAAGCGTATTGTTCAGGTTGTTTTAGATGAATAATTATTTTTTTTTATTATAAGGAGAAAGAGAAGGAAAAAAATTTTTTTATTTTCGTATTGTTATAGTTTGCTCTACGTGAATATTTTTCGATTTACTCTTATTTTTTCTATTTCTTTCTCTCTAATTTATTTCGGAAGATTGTTTTCTTATTTAATATTTAGATTGAGTTCAATTGAACCCGATTTTCTGTCCGGGTCTGAAAAATCATAATAGGAACTTTTCAGATTATTCACTGAAGCTTTAGTGTTAGAGCCTTT
>BGZK01005011.1:0-10373 GCA_005406025.1 Eumeta japonica | reverse complement strand
TTTATGGTTCAAGTAAAGTAATTGAAAGAAATGGATTTAAAAGTAGACGTGGCTTAAAAGTAATCTATAATTTGTCCCAGACTTCAACTTAACTGATGTAAAATTTTCAGGACGATTGGTCCAGAGATTATGCTTTCTATAAAAAATAATCAAACAAAGAAACATTCAGTTTTATGGATCGTTCAGACATACATATATACATACGTACATAGAAAATATCTTAAACAAACTTTTCAAGCTCTACTAACTTTGGAAGATAAACAAGAACTCTGTGAAGAATGAAGAAAGAGCCAGCCCGTAGAATTAAATATTTTGATTAAATTAATTGTAGAAGGGTGTTGTCTGTCATGTGTCAAAAGTCAAGCTGCTGAAAAGCACATAATAAAAATAAACAACATTATGACTGTAATTATTTTAATGTGTAAATATGTACATCCATACATATATATGTATATCAGATTGTACATTAATTTACACTTGAATTAATTATTAAAAGAAAATGTTTACATATTTTTAATAAAATTATATACATAATTATTCACACACATAAACATAAAAGGCACTTAAGCTGAATGTGACTTTTGGTGGCACTCATTGTTTTCTATTTCATCTGTTCATTCTATTTCTGGTTTTTATCTCAACTGTTACTAATTAAAAAGAAATAAAACAAAAGTTAACAATTAATATTTTTCACTTTTGACATTTTAATCAAAAGTTAGCGGGTCAAGTTTAAATTATTGTTTTACGATTTCATATGATACGATGTGGTGCGAAAATATTGTAATGAAATAAATTAAATTTAAAATATTGTGCAAAACAAATGCACGCTATTTCAATGTAGACAATTATTTTTTATTTTTACAAAAAATGTGTAAAATGCATTCAAATGGTTTGTTGCAATTTGCACTTAGAAAAATAAATTGTGTTTCAGAACGATATCTACTAATCAAATGTAATAAAAACATCATTCGATTAATATTTTGCCGCATGAAAAACACGAGAATAGTGACAAGAATATTAAAACTTAATATAAACTTAAGCAAGGTGCTAATTGTAATATCGTCATATTTTTTGAATCAATATTAATGCTAATACATATTTTTATACAATAACAAGCAAGATTTAATAAATACAACGCCAGCGCTTCCTGTATCCCATGTAGCACTTATTACACCAATGTTGCTAAATTTATTTCAAGTGGGACAAATCTATGTACGAGTGTGGTCTAAGCGAAAAGTGTAAATGAATAGTTTAATTAGCAAGACTTCAACCACACAACTTCTACTTAAACCAAAAAATTTAAAAATTATTAATACGAGTGTTTCACTATTTTGTTTTATATTATGTAACGTTAAGACTATTAAAATCACTCATATTTATTACTTAGATTGCCGTTAAATTTTTAAATTTGGCATTTTCAACCTAAAAATCTGTCATAATTACAATTACACTGCAATTGTAAGTACTAAATGATGAAATCAAAACTGTAAAGGCTGTTTCTTAGGAAAAGTAAATTGCAATAACGTTCTTTCTCTACCAGGCAAAATCCAACATTCCTATATAATAAAACTCGAATTTATTTCGCTTATCTTTTTCTATTGATCGATTCCATTGAGAAATTGTCGAAAATGACAAAGACACAAGCAAGAAGAAGAAGTTCATCATTAAGCATTAACCATATTCGACACAGCAGGCTACACGAACACCATTGCCGGCTACATTTGTAATCAATAAGTCAACGACATAATTATTTTGAATGCAGTAGCTTCGAAATCGTATCTATTATTCACATATAAACTTTATTAAGACCAATATTGCTCTAAAACAATAATTTATATAACTTTTTCATGAAATGAAAATCACTAATATGTGTTGTCGCTAAGATCTAAGTTGACAGCAGTTACAACGGTGGTTAAGATGCGGTGTAGATATGCGCCCTCTTCAAAATGACAGTTCCCGTAAGAACGCCTGTAAACTATTTTGTAGTCGGTAGCTGCTATGTCCAATATGTTGAATGTTTTAAATTTAATGTTTTAAATAGAAATAGTGAAAAAACTTGTAATTAATCCCCCTTATTACGGATGGCGACGTTGCTGTCACATCTGCTAGACATCAAAAACTATGCACTTTCTTAATAGTTTTGACAGCAATATATTGGTTTTTCAAGAGCCTATTAATTTTCTTTGGCTATAAACATAACAAGTCTTTATTAAGTAAAACTTTGGTTTTTTTTAAAAACTAGTTTTTGTGCATCACTTTTATGTGTCGACTTCATGTGACAACAATGTCGACTTCTAAAATAAAGGGAATATTATATCCCCTTTAATGTTTATTTTATTTTATTTTGTAGGTGGTTTATATGTATTCGCTATTTTACACATTTGAATTGCAATCTGGGCACCATCTTTATTTGCTGCAATGCTTTAGCAGCTCCATTGAGAAACCTTTCACGCTTTTAATTGACGATTTCCAATAATTTACGTCAAAATCGCGATTTTGACACATGTCAAGGTTACAGAAACAGTATTGTGAGAGACGCCATTTTTCGTTTCAATTCATATTGTTTTCTCTCAATTCAACCGCTTTATGAAAATAATTTCCCGATTCTTGTAACATAAAATCGAAGCATAGATTTGCTGTTGATATTTGTAATTTTGTTACTCTTCAAAATGTTTTGTTGATTTAAAGCAGAGATAACTATGATCGCATGCGCTACAAAATTCATGCAATGCAATTTCGATGCACGTTTTATAAAAATTTTCGAGAATATACATACATCAAATAATGTAAATTATGTATCAAAATTCAATCTCTTTGCAACAAACTCGTAGCCACTGTCAAAGATTAATATAACCTATAATTTCTCTAAGTGCTGTCAATGTTATTATCCAAGCTTTTATAAGTTTTAAATTATCATTTTATATTATATAATTTCTCATTCTAACAATAAAAAATATTCAACAGCGGATGTTTTTGTTATTAAGATTCTCATGTTGTTAATTTACAATATGAGCAAACAATACATATATTGCACAATTTAGAAAAATTATAAACTTTTATGCATACGATTTTGTTAAATGAAATCTAATTCAAAATAAGAATTGTAACGGTATGTAAGAAAGAAAGTTTTGTTTTTAGGCCATGTTTTAGTCCATGAAATGCCGCCAATGGTGCGTATTAACTTATCTCTGGTAAGAAACGTTTTAAATGTACATACTTATTAATAATGTACATACATATGAATGTTTTTAATCACTATGCATGTATGCACATGCACACATACATATGTATTTATCTTAAAATATGTGTGCACTACTTATTTGTTGATTGCCCCAAAAGCGTGTGGTTGCTGCAAAGAGCAGAAACGAAATGTTTTTAAAGAAACAATTTCATTAGTTTTCATGCACGGCTACACTTGGGTTGTTATTTCATATTCTTTCTCTTTTTTGAAAAATAGTTTCCCTTTTTCGATTATTTGGTCAAGGAAACAGGCATGATAAATTGAAATTGCTAAAAGTCTAAAAGTATGCATGAAAATCATTTTTAATTACATTTTTTGTAGATATTAAATAAAATGTGGCAGATACTCAAAGTGAAAACACAAAATTTATTGTAATAATTCAGAAATATTTTATTTTAATTTAAAAGAACTTTTACAAAAACGTATTGTAAAGGCGACATAAAATTGAAGAAGATCGAAAACGGAAATTTAAAGAAAAACTTTATTAAATGTCAATGTCAAATTAAATATGTGTATTCGAATTAATGCTGTCAAATTCAATTAGAGTTTATTTAAGAAAACGTTATTTTCAACACTTTTCACTATCGATGCAAATTGACTAGCATTCAATAGAGAATTTAATAGCATTAAACATATAAACTGTTGTCTTTGAAAACTTGCTTAATTTTGCAATAAAACCAAGGAGTTCGTCATCTTTTTTTAATCTATATATATATAAAATTGAATATGTGTTTGTTTATTTGTTTGTTCCTTATATTAATTAAGCTGAACTCTGAAATAAATTATAAGCTGTTTTGTCTTTCAGCCACGCTCATTTCAACGCCCCAATTTTGCAATTTTATGTACCCACGTAGTTGTTAAGAAAATTTATAACAAAAAATCGCATTACTTTTTAAGTATTTTGTTTTATTGCCCAACACAGCGGGCTGGGTTACATCAGTATACATGTATATGTAGTTCCGTTGCAGACCGCTTTATGTGGCTAAATTAGCAAACATTCTATCTAGGTAATAGGAATAAATGTTCAACATTGCACTTTCTCGTATTTATATTAATGTGCTAAAACTTAAAATTGCAGTTGATCGCTTTTCTTAAAAAATTTTTGCACAATAATTTTTTTGCATATTCAACGCCTGATTAACATGGCAGTTTCCCAAAAAAGAGGGTTGAAAATGAATATTAGTATTAGAATAGCAATTATTTTTCTTAAAGTTTAAGTTTTACAGCTGGCTTTGAAGTATGTAGAAGACATTGGCATAGAAAGAGGAGCAGAGTCGATTTTGCCTATCACAGGAAATTTTATTTTGCTCTTCTAATCCTATTTATGTTATGTTACTATACATTAGCCTACCCCACGGTAACAAACTAGCTGCGCTTATGATAGGAGAGATCGAGGTTGGCAAATCTGAGAATAAAGGCAAGTAAATGTTAATCACCTTAAACTTTTATAAAAATACCAATACCAGCAGTAGATACGACTTTTTAAAACTTTTCCAGTATATATTATCGTTCATTAGAATATTACAAATTTTGCATATTGTTCGGTAACTTCAACATAATGATGTCGAATATCACTCCTTTTTTTTAGCAATTTAATTTGTTTTCCTTTTATTTTTCCACAAATAATAAATTTTATAGTATTTTTCCACAAATTTTTCCTCTTCTTTTATTATAGCCTCTAATTTTGTAAAACAATCTAGCTTATTTTATTTTAAATTTTTTTTAAAGATTGATTTACATCAGTTTTGTCTAAATATACGTACAAGCATATGTATGTGTACATATAACTTTATTGTACCTTAAATATAGATTAATACTTGTTGTAATGAAACTTGAATGGACAGATAAAAAAGCAACATTTAAAGTGCAAAACCCTTTTGTAATTACACAGCATATTTAAGAAAAAGTGCCGAATTTGTCATCTCTGGTTGTTAATTTGTTTGCTGTTATTTGCGACAAACATTTGCTACTCTCTTTGAAGTACATGTTAGAAGAATTTTTTCATATAAAAAATTTTTTACGTATACTTTAAGTAAACGTTAATTTTCTTTTGCATATGACCCTTAAACTATTTATTACTTATTTTTCATTTAAAAATTATTGTTCTGTGTATATTATAGACATAAAATTAACAGGTTACAACAGCTAAAGTTTTAACTAGTAAACAAACATCTGGGAATTCTATATTTTGTAAGTTCCCCCATTATAAAGCAACACCATTTTAATTGCATTAAACGTACTGGAAACTGCTGGTTGGTTTAATTTAAATGTTGGCTACTGTTGCTTAACAACTTGGAATCATTATGTAGACAAAGCCCTAAATTAATTCTTTCTCATATGTGTTAAGTTCAAAAGTTCATACCTTTATAAACTCATAAATAAAATTCTAAGAAACATTTTTATTTAAACATTGTTAAACTTTAAACTGAAACAAGTAAGAATGCTATACTTGGACATGCATAATTTTAGACATTCTTCACCCATGTTTAGTTAAAAACATTTTGCTTAACTACTACTCTGAAAACTTTTTTTTTAAAGCATTCTTAATTAGCAGCAAAATTCAATCGAAATCCTTTTGCTTGTCTGCAATAACACTTAAATTCTGTAGCAGAAATCAAACCTGCGACCCTGTCTGTGCCTGTTGGTCAGATATTCTACCCACCCATGGAGGCTTAATTTTATGTAAGTAAATTATTTTGGTGATCTTTTCTATAAATAAATAAAAATTCCAGCAGCCCGAATTCAAATTCCATTCGTGTCACAATATTTTTATTTTTATTTTTATTTACCTAAAGTTAGTACACATGACTGGACTTTTATTTTCTTTTATGATTTAAAAACGTTTGCAAAATTGAACGAAAATAATAAGTTGCTATTGATGGTATCTAACCCTTCAGTAGAATCAAAAATATTTGAAAAACAGAATTTAGACATTTTAAGTATATTTTCACACAAATATAAGCAATGAAATTTTCACTAGTTAAAAAATGCTTAATATGAAAACAAACCGGAATTAAAACGGCTAAATTTCTGAATAGTGTATACAAGTAAAACACCGTTTTTTAAAAGCGCCTATGGTTGATAATATGATATGGTGGGCTAGGATGCTGATAATAGCTGGTTCGAATCCGCGCTCGTTTCTTTACGTAATACAAGAGATTTGACAATTCATTATTTTGTATTTATCTCAGTAATTGTCGAATGTTGTTCATTATTATTTGCTATCGTGGACGATAAAGTTACTTTTAAATGTTTTCAAATAAATATAATCTACATAATATAGCAATAGTGTAGTAAAGAACAACTAATTTTGGTTATTAAAATTATGTAGTGACAACTTCTTGGTTTGTTTCTTTTACAATTGCCATTGAAAATAAATATTTTTATGTTGTTTTTGCAAAACTTTGATAAATGGTTTCAAATTGTTATATGTCATAGGGTGGTAAAGTGGTAATGCTGATTTTCTGTAGGAATTGTGAGAAATTCAGTGACTTACGGCTGTATTCATAAAAGAATATTTTATCTTTATTAAACACTTATTTGACAGACATTGTATAGACATTTGTCAAATAAGAGCTTAATAAGCCCGCAATATTTATGAATACAGCCGTTAATGTTCATTTGAAAAGGACAAACATGCTGTTGGCTTATTAGCCAACTTGTAATAATCAAAAAACACTTATTTGCCAGATAGCATTCTAGGAGTAACTATTTGCAAGATATAATTATAGGTTTTAGAATACGATTACTTTATGAATTTGGATCAATTGACTGATTAATGACTTCAAAAAATATGTTCTAAAACAGATCTTGAGGTATAAAATGGTAAAACTGTGTAGACTAACTTCGACTAATTTATAAAAAAATTGCTTATCAATGTTGTTGAAAGATAATTTAAATGACTTTATTTGCAATTTTAAATTTATCATTTTATTTCAAGCTTCTGTCTATCAACTCAACTTCTCAGTAGTCTCGATTATAATTTCAAATGAGGCTTGAAAATATGAAAGAAGCATTTTCCAATCTAACAGTGCTCTAAAATATTATAAAACATATTTTATGTGAAGACTACTTTACATAATTCCTCATAATCTGACATCCTTAGCTTAAAACTGTGGAAACATATGAAATGTGTAACATCTTTGATATTTCAGCAATTCTTTTATTAAGCAAAGCTTAATAGAATAGCTAATAAGCTAATGCTGTCAATACAAAATACTGTCACTTTTATTGATATGAAATATGCAATACTATTTAAATTTCGTTGAAACTATTGCTAAAAACCTGCAGGGAAAAATAAATTTGTATTCTATTACTAAATTCGTAATCCCAATTACTTTTGATTGCGATGGTACCTATCACAAAACTGTCAAATTTAAATACCACAATACGTAAAAAAATAATAAAAAAACGTTTTTTTATTAAATTATTATACTATCTATAATTGGCAGTAATAGAATATGACAAAACATTTGTTTACAACGTAAATATGTCTGTATGTATGCATTTAGACTGCCGTGTATACGTAAGTACATACACACATATAATTATACCATAAATACTGGAAAAAGCCTACAAAAACAATAATAAAATCAAAACGAATTATTAATTGGATAAAAATGTTCTACAAACAAATATTTGTTAAGAAAAAATGGCCATTTTGTTTCTGTGTGTATCTCAGAGAGATTCTGCATGTTTTGCAATATGAGCAGAGTGCTCCTTTAGAAAAATATTTTGATAACGTAAATTTTTTATATACTTAAACCATTACTGTTACTTAGCTAAATTATCACTGTAAGAATCTATTATTTTTTGGATCTGAAATATTAAAACTGATTTAATGTAGATTTGGAATGTTGGAGAACCGGTTTTGTGAAATTTCCGCACAGCCCGTAACCCTATTATGTGCTCCTTATCGAATCTGTATTCTACGTAATTGGTGTCATTCAAATACATAAAACAATTTTAATTTTATCTGATAAAGCAAAACTCTTCTTTTTTTATTATCAAGTATGAACACGTAAACAATCAGGTGAGTTTGCTTGTGAATCACTTAAGATAATTTTTGCTTTTGTTGATGAAGGCTGGGAAAACAAGTGCAAACTAAACCAATAAAGATTAATTTTAAATTGTTTAAAGTAAATGTTTTAGTAAAATTATTATAATGCTCATTTACGTTATTACTTTTAAGACAAATTAAACAAAAGTTGCTGTAGTTTGAGTAATACTTTATTTACATGATGCAATTTTCTAAGCAACTTTCGCCTTGCAACATACATAATAATGATTGTAAGAGGGGCATATAAAGAAATAAGCAGGTTTGAGAAAACTAACTATTAAAATATTAGCCAAAAATTAGTTAAATGTAAATGCGAAAATGTGTGTACATCAAATGAAAGCCTGATATACAAACTAATGCTAGTTGTGATTAACCTTTTAGGGCCGTATACCTCAATAGTATTTCATAATTTAAAACCTTAAATTGTTAAAAACTAAAATTTTCGTTTACTCAAGAATCACGTTTGTGTTTTACCTACGAAATTATGAAATCTCAATAAAATATAAAACCGTCAAAATCCAACTGTTAGTTATCAGTAAGTTCTAATCAATAATGGCTCCAAAGAAGACGAGAAAACTTTTGAGCTGTACTACAATCTTCTGTTTCTTATCCACTATGAAAATTATCAGCACAGACAATCAGGGAAGCGAATTTTTTGAGCTTCATCGTCAAAATATTAAAAAAATGCAATTTCGGTAATGAGAGACATTTTATTTTTATTACAATAAATGTTTTAGTTTAATAGTCGAATGCTTTACCAGATATCGCCGAAATCAAGCAAATATCGCTAAAATATAAAAGAATTAAATTTTTGCTAAATTTTGTACAAATTCAGTTGCTGTATTATCAAAATTCAATTCTTACAAAAGTTGAAGAAACTACTTTATATTAAAATTAATAACATTGAAGTAAATTAGTAAAATGGTTAAATATTGCAAAATAAGTTCACAAAACTCATCAGTGCTGCAGTACTTAGATCAAATCGAACAAATTGGCATACTCAAAGGTAGAATTATGAAAATACATACATGAATTCAGTTTTAAGGGTGAAGCTTTAGGTCAATTTTTATATGGAAACATTATTTACTGCTCTCAAGAAGCTATCCGAAGGAGAGCGAAATATTGGCAAATAATATATAATATAAAAATTGACCTAAAGCTTCATCCTTAAAACTCAATTCATTTCATAAAGAAGGGTCGAACAAATCAAATATCAAGAAAATACATACTATGTACATATGTATACATATTTGTTTTAACTCACTTAAATTAGATACACGCAACTGGGCAACAACTACAACAATCGGCATTTCATTAGTTTGACAATTGTAAATATAAACAAACATACATATAAACTTTATATATATATAATAGTACGCATCAAACGTTAAGGAAATATTCCCAATTATTCTTATTGTTTAACTATTTCGGCAACAATCTAGTGATTTTGAAAGGGTTTATTAATGCCCTTGGACGTTAAAAACCAACAAATATCAATAAAAAAAGTAATTATTTTTTTTTTGAAATAACAGTAAATGCGCATCAGTTTCTTTGAATTCGCCCATACCATTCTTCTTTCACTCAATCAAATAAATAATAATCAATAAAAGTTGGCTGACAGCTTTTTATAGACTCTAAGGAAATAAAGCAAAAAAACGTCAGAAATGCACATTAATATAAAAAACATATCTAACCAAAATAACGCCATGGATTTTAAATATCGTCAAGTATATCGCCAATCGCAATTTCAAAATTTTTATAGACACAAACAATTTTTCATCGCCACATCTGACAACACTACCCACAATCATTCGAACACAATCTAGTATATTTTTATACCCTAAAACTAAAATTAAAGGTATATTCACTTTGCCATTTCGTATGAACTGCAGTAAAATATTCATCGGAGACTCTATAAAGTGTATATAATCTTAATCAGTGATAAAATTAAGACGACTTGAGAACAAACGTTCGTTCACCCGTCCGTTTATCTGTGGAAACACGATAGCTAGCCTCTTCCTATTTGGCACAAATACACATTTAAGGATAGAACAGGTTAAATTTCTAAATGAG
>BGZK01005010.1:0-10374 GCA_005406025.1 Eumeta japonica | reverse complement strand
ATATTTATTGCATGAATATTTCGAAGGTGAGCCTATAATTCATGCTTGGGCCACACAAAACATAACCTCGTTTCACACTTTATTTCTGATGTCTGTTTGCATTTGGAGTGCAAAAGTAAAAAGATTTTTTAATATAAAAATATTTTATTAGTGTGATACTAGGACACAAAAATAAGCAATATTTGAACGTTTTTAGCACTTCACATCATTAGTCGGTTATTTGACAGTTTTTACGAAAAACTTCTCGCACGATTTGAATAAAGACACACCTTTTGTTGCATCTTTTCAATAATCGCTAGAAAATAGTTGCATGCGAGAGAACTGTTTCTTTGTTTCAATTTGCATTATTTTTCGTTCAATTCCTTTGTTTCATGAGAATTTCGAAAAAATGACTCGGGAACTGGCTTTGATGTTGCTAAAAAATTATTGCCCTTAATTCGGTTATTTTCATTCCCATTGAGAGTAAATACACGATGGTAAGATTAAGATTTTTGGTTGTAGAAGTTAAAAAGAAAGCAATTTGCTGCTCTCTTCTCTTCTCCAGGCAGCAAAAACTCCTAATTTTGCCTTCATCCTAATCTCGGGCATTATTTATTATCATTCACAAATTTTGAAACTCAATTAACGAACTTTTGTGGTCATGTTGACAGTGGGTGGGGTACATTAAAATATTTTATTGTCAATTAACTCATATGGTAATGCTTGTGTAGCATAAAAATTAAATTCTGGAATAATACTAAGAAAATAATTGTTCCAGGTGCTGGCTTTGTGTCTGATGTGCCCATTCTTCGCTCTTTTAATTAAAGCTGTGTTCTGTATTTATGCTCGTAATCTACTTAAGCTACGTGGGTATTGTTTTTTTTAAATTGATAGTACTACTGTGTACAATACCTTGCTCGTTGTATTATTAGCATTTGTTATACTATTTGCTATTTATCCCAAGTGAAATAGAGTGATGCCAAGTGTTTGTTACGTGATGAGATTTCAGGCATTTGATGTCATTTTAACGATTAACGAGATTTTCATATCTTTCTTTAATTTATGAGACTTAAGTCTCCTCGTGTTCGTAGAAAATAAATACTCTTATATGTATATGTATACAAAGATAAATTACTACCGCTTCGTTGTCCAGTTTTCGTTGCTTATATTTGCTGTCATTCCTTACTGATAAATGAATTACATTCAGCTTTTTAAGTTGAATAGCAGCACTCTAATGTTTGAGTGCAACAACACAGCACAATATTTTCGCAACACATATAGTGATTAATTATTATATTATTATTTCCTAATCTTTTGTTAAAAAGTTTGAAGCACATACGCTACTATGTTTCGCATAGCAATCAGTTTTAGAACGTAAGGCTTTCTTGAGCAAAATTCCTTTGAATTTTTTGAAATTAAAAATTAATTTGAAGAATCACCTGCGTTTTTTCCACACTCAATCACCCACATTATTATAATTACATTCAAAGCAGACAAGATTTCATGTAATATCTATGCCGGACTTCTTTCATTTCCATGCACGAAGCAATCAATAATATTACATTATAAAGGTCGTAACTGATTGTTTTATTTGTTTTACACCGTCTCGGATTTTGAATACGGTTTTAAATTACATAGTCAAACGTGAAAATTGTTCTTACTAATTTATTATAATGTAATCTGTAATACAAAAAAGAAAAAAAACGATGAAGTGGAGAAGTTTTGTCAATATTCCTAATGGATTGTATTTCTATGGCTTCTCCATGAAAGGACAGACATTACGTCTGTTTGTTTTAAAAATCAAAATTAAAACATTACAAGTATTAGTTGGTCTAATAACACATTAATTGTTATACACTTGCTTTAAAACTAAATGTTAAGGACTTTTATAAGCCCCGCATAAACCTTTCTTAGAAGGGGAAAAACCTAAATTTGAAAAATATATTTTTGTTTCTTTTGTAGCTAATTATTATTTGTCTGGTTCAAGAGATATACATGTATGTGGCATTGGGCCCTCTTCTAAATCGAAAACTCAACTTTAATCTATTTATTATTTCTGCATTACCTCTAGATTAAAGTTATCTAAACAACTCAACCTTAAAAGATTTTTAACAATACTAGACGACTATCGCTAATGTTACTTTCGTGAACATAAAAATGGAAATTTGGAGCAAAAGTCACCATCATCACAAAATAACAAGTTTCTTCACCCAACCAAGATATTAGTTTTCGAGAAGCTGAAGCCAGCATGCAAAATATCATAGATAAAGAAATCCTTCAGCCTTCAGACATCCTTCTGCCTGGCTGAAAGATGGTTTTGTTTTTGTTTTGTTTTGTTTGGCTTCGTGCGACTTTTTCCAAATGCATAGTCTTTGTACAGGCGGAAGGTTTTCGTTTACTCTCTGGTATGTCATATTCTGATTTTGCAAGTCGGTTGCTTTCCCTCCTAATAATGCATCTTCATCAGCGAAACATGGAATTGTGGCATCGGTTGAGATGGTTTTCTAATTAAAAAGCAAAATATTGCCATTGATGACTACTTAATGTTCCTGCCCTCATAATTAAAGGAGAAAAATATTAATCATTCATATGGAAATATTTTCCCTATCCGGAATTACAATATTTTTACATTTAAAGTATTGTTCGATTTGGAGGACCTTTAGTTCGTTTTAATTTCAATTTAATCTAAAACTGTTTGTTTTTAGTTTTTCCTTGTTGTTTGTATTTCTACAGTTTTTGCAATTTGTATTTCATGATAAATGAGATTTTCTTTGCATTTTTCAATATCTGAGCACGGACACTGCAACGAAGAATGACACAAAATTAAGGACAGTCACACCAGCAGAACAGAACAGCAACGACAATTGATATTGCAATAGAAAATGACAACGTTTATAAAATAATCATTACTTTGTCAAGTTTATGTTAACATCATTATCTATTATACCAATGCAAGTAAATGTGCCTGTATGTTTGTGAATTTGGTGCTTATTTCGTTTTGTGCAAATTACATACATACAGAACATATTCTATAATAAATGTTTTCTTAGTTTTAAATACATACATATGTATGTATATAAAATTAAAGCTTTGATGGTTTCATATTGTTCAAAGCAGTCAATAAAAGAATTTATTCTTATTACTTCTACGGTTTCATTTTTTGATAAACATAAAAATATTTATTTTAAAGAGCAGATGCATAATAATTTTTTAGACTTTTTGTTGCTAAAGCAGTTTGTTGTACTGTTGAACGCACTAAATCCATAAATTAATCATTTCTGGATTGTGATGAAGTACTGTACTTAAAAGGATTTTCCTCAAAATTTAACATGTCATTTCTCTTTTGATTTTCAATTTTTTGGTTTTTTTTTCGTTTGCAACTTGTGTATATACATACATATACACTTAGAAAATTATTTATATAATTGTAATACGCTTAAAATTCGTTAGACAATTAACTAATCAAATGCTTGCGAATTCGGTGCTTGAAACATGCACAAATGCATTAAATAAAGCATTACGTGTCGAGATAATGTAATCCGTCTACGTGGCTCATTCTGAGCAAAATCCTCATTATAAAAGCAATACTGCAAGTGATTACGTTATTGCTTCTCCCTTATAAAAATGCTTCAAGACAAGCACTAATTTGTTCCTGGGTTAGGTAAAGTTTGCAAATCAGTGAAATGCCCACAAAAATAGAGTTTTTACCTTTGTAAAATTTTTAATCGGTTGCGTTCTTAAACTATATATTTTGCCTCATTATACGTGAGTTCTTGCATTTAACAATGATGTTTATTGACAATAATTGTTCTAGAAAGCTTGGCCATTGATCAGTGATACTTATTTAATTTTTATCTTTTAATTGACAATGAAACCTTTAATTAAGTATTGCCCTGACCATTGCCATAAATAATGAAATCCTCATCCAATGCTCATAATATCGGCAATTAATTAGAATGTATATTTAGCGTATCACTCAAAAGTTTGACAGTGAATAAAATAAATACTAAACGGGTTTGAAGAGAAGAGACATTGAATAATTGTCCTATGCATTTCAAATCCTAAACACACAAAAAAAAAAAGAAAAAAACGGCTCGTGGTTGTGTGGATGTATCGTGTTATTTTTTAAGTGTATCGGAACGCATACAAATACAAGTTAACCAGTTTGTTGATATATTCGCCCAAAATATTTTGCATTTAATTCTGTCTCACTTGTGCTTATTGAATAAACACTTTTACAAAACTTTAAAAAGACACTTTGTACTATGAGAATTTATGTATGTATGTATGTATGTATGTATCCATGCTGTATGCTTAAAATTAAAGTAATTTAGATTTAAAGGGATTAATGTATCATTTACTAAAATGTTGCTGCTATTGATTGCATTAAATAAGAACATACACACACACACACACACAAAAAAAAAGCAAAGAAAAAACAGTAACCCAGAGCGTTTGAATATTTTTCTTAGAAAATTACTTAAACGCGTGCCAAAAAGTCCTTAGTCAGCTCCAAAGGGTGGGCGAGAAAATGTTGGATTTAAAGTTTTAATTTCATTTCCTTTTCGCGATTTTACAGCAGACTCATCAACATAATCTACACTTTTCCTTTGTGAAATATTGCTACATTTACATACATACATGCATATGTACATCGTTCATTGCTGCTTTTTTACGTTAATGTTGTGTATGCACATATTCCTGTGCGTATTTTGCGTAAGTGATACATTGTTGTACAACACAGACAATTCATTAAACTCCAAAGACAACTTGTATCGTTTTCCCTTCGTTTATGGTCTTTTTGTTACTGAATTCACCCTGTTAAATTGCCATCAATCAGTTGAAATATTAAATAAAACTGTAAATTAAAATAAGAAACAAAGCAATTACTTAATGTACATAAAAGTATTTTCCCTCCATCTTACTTATGTAGCTCTGCATTGATTGTTAAGAATATGCTTTTAGAAAGATGAGGAATTTTTCATGTAAATTTAGTTTCATTAGTTCTTGCTCCCTGAAGGAGATCAAGCTTGTGGGCCGATGTTCATGAAATCTTTACACCATTTAGCTTAAGCTTAAGGTTACTTTCTCAACCACTCATATTAACGCACAATGTTTGAATTATGTGACTTGGAATCATTTTTGCAATTTGCTAAATTTCTGATGTAAGAAATTATCTCATCTAATTAACAATAATTTGAAGGTAGAAAGTAATATTTATTGCGAGGAATATTGCAAATATGAAAGTGAACTCTTTGTTTGGATATATGTATGTATATGTACATATATATTTCTAAACTCGATTCATAATCACGGAAGTAAAAGAAGTTAGACGTGTTTGTGTAATAAAATTATATATGTAGATAGATTCCGGTTTTGATGGGATTTACTTAGTAACCAGCGACCGGGATCGTGGTTAAAATCTATTGTGTTATAATTATTGGCAAATAGTCAATTTACATAAATAATTAACAAACTGGTTCTAATGGGAGCCTGAATATCCAGATGGGAGTCTGAATATTAGAGCTCCGTTCTAACATTTAAACTATTATTTTTGTGCTTAAGCAAATAAATTGCTCTACTTTAAAGGTTTTGAGTTCCATGTGTTTTGTGTACAATTTTCGTGCATTTTGTTTGGCCTTATGTGCTTCATTTTATTCCATTTCATAGCGTTTCAGTCATTCGAGCTGTTTGTTTTTTATTATTTGATTCCTTCAAACAAGAATTGTCTATGGGATGATATTTTATGTTGCTTTTTAAATTGAATAAATTATGTTAATTTTGCAGGAAAAATAAAACCAAGCAGAATGAAAAAAATGTACTTATTTAATGTTCTTATACCAAAGTGGGTAAAGTCAAAAGAAAATCTGAAAAGGATAAACAACAAAGAAAAAATAACCAGAAATAAAATTTCAAACAAAATTCAACAAGTATCTAACAAGATTTGAGTGTTCTTAAAGTATTTTGCAAGTAATCCGCAGACCTAAAAGTGGGTCGGTTTGTTTGAAGTTGAATATAAAATATCAGTCTTTATTCAGTCTCTTTATTATGCATTTCTTGAAATTTTGCTTAAGAAATTTAAATTTAATATGAAAATACATTTATTAATACATCGGCTGGGCTTTATATACAAACTTAAAAGTGAACATGTAAGGCGAAAGCACTTTGCAAAATATTTAATTGAATAGATAAATAACTTAAATTAGTTACATACTTTTTAAGTCACAGAAGAGACATCAGTCCATTCAAAAGCGAGAAAAATGTTCAGATCTTTTTTTGTTTTGTTTATTTTCTGCCAAAGTGGGCCCATTTTCCGCTCATTATTTTTCCACCATCGTGTCGGGCTCGAAAATAATATTTTAAAAAGTAATCTATTGCAGGTTATAGCAAACTAAATTGTGCACCACAAACTATCTTTTAATTTTCTGTCAAAGTTTTTTTTTTTTTTGAAAGCAGCGGTAAAGTAAAAACTTAATTTTTTTTGCTACTTTTAAATAATATTTTTCTATTTTCCTCGCATAAAAGTAATATTTTTTCAAGGGAACCGTCAATCTCAGGTATTTGGAAGCTCAAATGAGGGGCATTATTACAACTTACTGGTAACTATCAGTAGGATATCGTCGGCGGTATATTTCACTGAGATTTTATAATTTGACACTTATAAGATGTCTGTGATTCTCGAGTAACCAAAAATCTTCAGCAGGCTTATTCCGTAACTCGCTAAAGTTAAATTTCTGTCGCTAAAAATCTATAAATTCTGTTTAGCGGATTTTAGCGACAAATACAATCTGTAACTTAAGCTTCTTAATTTGGACGAAACAAATTTACCACACCTAGTTTTGCCATCTCTTCCAACTTGTCTAGAAAAATGAAAATACTTCACATTACAATTTATTATCAATGGTACAAACTATAAAATGAAAGACGATTCCCGATATTTGATTAGCTCGGTCTCGGATCAGGTATAAATTTCAATAATATTTTGCGGCTGCATACCAGTGACAAGGTTGGTTGCTTTCTCTACCACAGTACAATTCATCCATAAATTATCATGGTAATCCAGAAGAAATCTTATATATTTGTATATACATACATGTATATGTGTATTAATGTAAACGTTATTTTACTTGGCAATATATGTACATGTGTAAATGCTTAAATTTAGTTTTTCTTAATTTTACACACATTGTACATTAAGCGATCATTCCATTTAAATTTGCATAAAAAATTCAAATTTACTGCCTTATATCTTTTCTGCCCAATTTTTAAGCTCATGAAGATCAGAACTGACATGTGCCACTTTTCATTTTAAAATTTACTTGTTCATAAGCTATTCTATCATTTAGTTAAGCATCGTAAACATTTTTCATAATTTTTAAAAAAGAAAAAAATTAACAAGTTTCCATCATCACCATTTTGGTTCACATCCAACGTTGTTACGCTGTCATTTTAAGCACCACTTATATTTGCAAGCAAGTGCGTTCGGGCGTTCCTCCACATACATACACACTTATGTATGTATGCATGTACATGTTTACATACATACTTTTTCTGCATGTGGTATGTATGCTGGTGCATAGATTTGTTAACCTATTGCCGAATACTGACTTCTCGCAAAATGCCATTTTTCATTTCGCAGTTATTTCTTCTTGTAACACAAAAATTACAGATCATTTCAAACTAAAATATATATGACTTTATATGAAAATGCATGTGTATGTGTGTACACCAGGTTGCCGCGATTTGTTTGTAAGGACAAATATTAAAAATCGAAGAGAAGGAAATATTCCATGAAAAATTCCAAGGAATTCAGCTTTACAAAGAAATCAGGGACCTGAACGATCAGACATTCAAAGTTTGCTGTAGGCTGTGTTGCATTCAACGGTTGCATAAAATGATTAGAAAAAATTAAACATATTTAATACATAAGGGCCCAATTCACAAGTCTTGTTGTGTTGCATAACCAGTAAATGGAGCGAGAATTAAACAAATACACTTATCATAAAATACTTTAAAATAGGTTGAGAGCTTACTATTAATATCACTGAAATTGTTTCACTATATGTAGCGTTAAACGACACACAAGGCTTATGATTTGACTATTTTCTCAGTACATTTCGAACTTCCAACACTTCATCTCAAAGTTTCGTCTAAAATTATTCAAAATGATCCTACAAACAAACAGAATTATTTATTTATTATTTGTTCAAATAAAACTACGAAATATATCCTTCTTAAATTGAACTATTTTAAGTTGTTTTATTTTTTCTGTTTTTGCCGACATTTAATTGCCATGCAAAAATTTTTACTCACAGCTGTTGAAAAATTAGAAATTAATCAATCAAAATACAACACTGTCTGAACTGTCAGCGGACTTATGAAAATGTTGCCAAGTGATTGCCAACACCCTCAATTTATACACGGCATATAATGAATGCTACTTGCATTTTTAGTAAGCACAAAATCGGGACCAAAAAGGGTACGACTAATTCGAGAAAAGCAATAGAAATTTTTACGGACATTTTTTTCTTTAGAAACGAAAACAACGCAATGGTAATTTTATAAAAAAACTCATACATGCACGATAACACTAAGCAAAGAATTGTTTTACAAGTTGCGTTACACACAGGTAAATCAGAAAAGCTCGAGTACATTTGAATGCGGCAACAAGTGGAATATAATCAACTATTTTGATTTCTGTTGAAGAATTTTGTACGAACTGTGAAATCAAAATGAGATAATAAGGAAGTTTGCGTCTGTATGAACAGGTGTACTACGGAAAGTGTCCAGAATCAGATCAAGCAAGAGGAACAAGACGAAGTTCAAAGCAGGTAAAGATGCATTTAAGACACGAGAGCAGAGTTAGCTGAAAATAAGCTGCAGTTGCGTAAGTGGCTAAAAGTTGTTTTGAAGTCGGTTGAAATTAAAAAGTAATTAAACAAATAACTAAAAGCTGTAAAAGTAATTGCTGAGTATTCGGACAATTTTCAATATGATTTACACTTTTTAAAAATTGAATTTAATTATATAAAAATATATAATTAATAACTAAAACATTATTCTTAAAGTTGAGCTTTATTCACTTTTGTAAAACTGTAAATAACAAATTAAATAAGACTTGAATTATGTAAATCAATAATGTATAAACAAACAACAGCATATATGCAACGTTGAAGTCGATGTTTACCAGCTCTCAAAAAAAACAAAAATTTGTACTTTTCACTTCTAAATTAATAACGGAGATTTTGACAGAACCTTTTTTACTTCTTAAAATGTACATTTGTATTTTATCTTTGAATAAAATATTCCTTTAGCAAGTAACAACAGAAATTTATTGCATCACTGATGTCGAAAACTTCATATGGGTTTTCTCCATAGTTACAAACTTGTGTGTAATTTATTAAGCACTCCTCACACTTTGTCAGCTTAGAGCCAGGCAAGAACCGAAAAGAATCTTTTCCAACGTATATTTCATGTCATTAGAATAGTAGTTGTTTTATGTGGTATTGCCAGGAGTTGTCATAACAAAATTCTTTTCAATTTTTAAGCATCATGCACAAACT
Organism: Eumeta japonica; assembly: GCA_005406025.1. Classification (NCBI taxonomy): domain Eukaryota; kingdom Metazoa; phylum Arthropoda; class Insecta; order Lepidoptera; family Psychidae; genus Eumeta; species Eumeta japonica. Next base: position 832 of record BGZK01005010.1, on the reverse strand, counting down.
ATAATTTTATCCATTTCAACTTTCTTAATTTTAATACTCTATCGTTACAGTTGCAACGACACTTGGAAAGCAGCAGCTGGAGGCATCTTAATATTCTAAATTCAATGATGTAGATTCAACATCATTGTTATATGCAAAAATTCTTTGCAATTGTAAGTGTGCTTGTCGGTTTTGCGACATTCATGCAAAATATTTATGTCATCATTTTACTATTTTAAAACCTCGGTATCGCTTGCATCATGACTTGTCACAAAATGTTGCAAGTGTCATCTCTTCTCTTCCAAGCCTTTTAACATGGAACTCCATGCGTCGTGGTAAGCAAAATGAAAATCGTAAAAGGTACGTTTATATAAACATACATACATACACATGCACATATTTACTAAACCTTATATGCAATTTTTATTGACAATCCTGATCGCTGGTAGAGTAATTTCGGAAATACAACATCAGCACTACGGCACTCGCATAACAGATACAATAAATAATTGTAGTCTTTTTTTAAATTTTTTTAACAGCTTTAAAAAATTGCAGAATATATTTTGATATCTATTTGCTTTTTAAGGCGCAAGTTTTTCTTAATTAAATTTCTGCAGCACCAAAATACCAAATTATGTATATATATTTGTATGTGTGTGTGTTTGTTAAAATAATTGACTAAATTTTGGGAAATTTTATGGACAGCTTAAAATACACAGCAATTGATAAGCCGTTCCATAAAAGAAGCCTGTCTTGCTAAAAATTTCGTCGATTTCATGAATCTTCTTGTTTGAATTTTCTGAATTTTAGATATATATTTTTTTATATACAATATCAAATGGTTTCTCTAAAC
>BGZK01005009.1:0-10375 GCA_005406025.1 Eumeta japonica | reverse complement strand
GTACGCTGCATCAAATCCAAATTATGTTGCCCCCTCTAAACCACGTTACACCAATCAGCAACGTTTGCAGCAGCAACAGCAAGTGCGTCAGCAACGTATGCAACAACAGCAGCAATCGTCAACATTGCCACGCCAACATAACGCCTCCACAAGTACATCAAGTTTAATTGGTTCTGGCGCCAGTTCAACTACTCATGGCATTCTTACCTCTGCTTCCTCAGCAATATCAATTATTTCCATTTCGTCAGAGTCATCAGTCGGCTCAAATGGATCAGATTCATCGTCTAAATCGGACTCAGAATCCGAATCTCGTCCATCAAATTCCTGCTTCTTCCTCATCGGTATCGGCACAAATACAAAGCAGGTTTGTAGTTTTAATATTTCCTTATTTTTTTAGTGCAATCGGACGTAACTATAAACTTTGTTTTTAAATTAATGTTCATTAAAATTTTAAACTTGGAAATATTGGAAAGAAAATTTGGAAGGAATACACTTTGTTACAATTAATTTTTTGTTATTTGTAACTCCTGTAACAAAAAAAAATGCAGTTGCGTCTGATGACGATATGTAAAATGAAAAAAGTTTTCTGAATTTGTTCAGATCAGCAGAAATTGTAGTTGCATATATATTGACGACTATAGTTCCATATTTTAAATCCTTCAATCGGCTTACCTGCATCTCGCACAGTCTTAATTTATGGTGATTTCCTTTCTGGCAAGTAGCATGCATAACATGCGTGTACATTTTTTTGTCATGCCGCACGAACCCTTAAAAAGTGTGTTTGTTTTATACATTTCAATGGAACAAAATAATTTTATGATTTTACACTAAACGTTAATGTTTTACCGAATTTTTGTCTTTTTTTCAAAGAATATGTTATTTTAAAGTTTGTCAATTTTGTACTGTTTAAAATTGCAATTGCATATTGAAATTTTTAAGAATTTTCGTTTTTGCAGAATATCTACTTTGTAACTGTGTATTGAATTTATAAACAATTTAAATTTCTTTTTGCCTTTTATAAAATTTTTCATAAATTTTCTTGCATTTTCTTTTTGTAAACTATTTAAGATATATTTTAGCATTTTGCAAAATTTTCCTAAATTCTCACATTTTCAGCAATTATCTACTTTATAACTGTTTATCAATTTATAAATAATTTAAAATCTTTCTTAGTTTTGCAAAATTTTTGAAATTTTGTGCTTTTACCGCATTTCGCAAAATTTTTTGACCAGATGTCTTTTTATAACTGTTTATCGAATTTATAAAAATTTTAAATCTCTTCCTTTTGTAAATTTTTTGCTTCTGCACCAAATTTGTTCTTTAAAAGTTTGTCGATTTATAAACTGTTTTTAAATACATTCAAAATTTTGCTCATTTTCATTAGCAAATGTGTTAAAACTATTTGAAATCGATTACTGATTCTTTAAAATTTTTCGCACATTCATGATTTTTGCATATATTGAATATGTGCACAAACCATTTGCAAATTTTGCAGTAAATGCTAGTCGCTTGAAGTAATGTAATGTCGTAATAGCCAGGAAAAATCGAAAATCAATGTAAAAATGTATTGCAATACAGCTGTAAAAAGTGTATTTTGTTACCCTCACATATTATTTGAGTGCTATACATGGCACATTTTCACACTTTATTCGTGTAACATATTTAGAAAGGAAAACGACAAACTTTTACATGCTTGCATGTTTTGTCACAATGGAACAGAAACCCTAGTTAAGGGAAGCATAAGTGCGACATGTATGCCAGAATGGAAATCATTATCTCATCCATTATAAATCGAAAACTGTTTCTAAAGTTAAGTCAATTCACAAGTCAAGACATTTTTGCAAAATATGCTTATTTTGTGATTGATCATGTTCATTTTTTTGTATAGTTTTTTGTGGTATTAAAAAATTTTATGCGTGTAAAAGCATGATTGAAATGTCTTGCTCATAAATGTCCTGATCGCGAGTGATGTGCGTGACAGCATTACCCAAAAATTGTGCACGCACATCTCTAATAGAATTTTATATAAACAGAACTTTTTCACTTGTTCGACGATCGGTCGATTCGCTTTATATAAAACTAGCATAACCCGGCGCGCTTCGCCACCCACAAATTCCAGGCTGCAGCTCTACAAACCGCAAAGTTACACGATTTTTGTTATATTTCTTAAAAACTACATGGGTCACGTAAAATTTCAAAAATGGGGCGTTAAAATGGGCGTGACTGAAACACAGAGTAGCCTATAATTTATCCCAGGATCCGGCATAATTGTTCATTTTTGAATAAATTTTGCGACTCACTTGAGCTTTTGCAAAAAACGCATTTTTTTAAAGGCTAATGATTTTCAAATAATGTAAAAAAAATTAATTATTTCTTTTTTTAAAGAATACATTATTTTAATACCGATAGGCATGTGTGTTTGTGATGGTAATTGAAATCGACGTCGAAGAAATTTTGAAGGCTATTTGAAAATACACTTTTGATGCAATTTTAATAACACTATGCAACAAATGGAAAACAAATTTCTGACGTTAGATGATCACTATGTATATTTTTGGGGTGTTATATACTAAACTAACAGCCATCCCTAAACAAAAGCGGAAAGCTTTTTAGCTGTCTAAAGTTCTCACGCTCGATCATACATTTTGTGTGGAGCATTCCGAAATAAAGCAACGAACACTCTGCAATTGGAAAATCCGATTTTGACAGTTAGTTGGAAAAAAACAGTAAACAAACAAAAAGATAAATAAAAAACAAGGAAAAATATATAGTTGAAATTAGAAAATGGAAGTAAATAAATATTTTCAAGAAAATATAGATAATATTGATTTTGTTTTTCCATGTTGGTTTAGAATATAAATGAAATGTTTTGACATAACGTTGCCACTTTTGTTTAGGTATGACATTTCAGCGGAAAATTTTTTTTCGCTTCCCGTTCTTGTTTAGGGAAGTCTATAAATACAAAAATCATGAAAAAACTTAAATCTATTAATACATTCTTTTTCATATGCGAGATTTTCGCATAGTTCGATCCAAAACCCTCTGTCAAAATATTTTAAATTATGTTAGTTTTATTCTGTAGTAGTATCATTTTTTGTATAAATAAAAATTTGGAGATATTAAGCAAAAGTAAAAAAAATTGTTTTCTTGAAAAATTATAAAATTTTTGATTTAAGAAAATTTTTTAAAAATCTACAAATTATTTCGGTTTCTTTTTTTGCTTGTTGCATAGTGTATTTTTATTTATTTTTTTCTTTATTAACGTATATTATGTTTTTTAATATTATGTTTTGAATGATAAATATGAACATACTTATATACAATTGTTCTATATAATTTTTTTAACAAATAAGCATGTTTTGAGACGAAACGAATTTCAAAATTTGTATCGTTTCTGTTTTCGATTTCCCCTCACCTGATAAACTTTATTTTACAAAGGTAATGGAATATACATACATATAAAAGAAATTTTATTATAAAAAACAAAATTCGTTAGAATTCTAATTAAAATTTTGCTCTTATTTTTGTATCTTTTTTTTTTTCTTAAAATATAAGATCAACCATAAATCGTTCTTACAAAGGATGGCAATGAGAAGAAGAAAAACAGAAAAGCCAACAAATCAAATAAATGGAAGTAAAGTAAATATTTTAGGATTTTTTTAAGTAAATTAAACATAGAAAAAAATACTTAACAAAACCAACCAACAAAACTGAAAGCATTTAGATATTGTAATTGTAATGCAAAAAAACAAAACAGCAAACGAATAAGAAGACAACTTTCGTCTATAATTCCATCTCTCTTTCTCTCTCTCTCTATCTTTATAAAACTACTCTTAGTTTGATAAGCAATATGTTATTAGCTTCACTTATAACTCAACAAAAGAAAATTAATCAAACGTACCAGTCCTAAACGCTCTTCCCCCCTCCTTAACCTAATCTCATCGTCATTATAAAACTACCACAGCAACACAAGCAGCAACAACAATATTATTGTTATCATTAAAATAAACAGTTTAAATTAAAAAGAAAAACAAAATCACACATTAAAGAAAGCATCATACACTTAAAATACAACAACAATTGTAGGCAAAGTGAATTAAAAATGAATACATACATATTGTAATGAATAATTAAAAAGTCAATGTTAGCTAAAGTAAAGATTAAAAATGCAGAGACACTTAACAAATATTTAAACATGCGTACATATACATACATATATACATACAAATAACAAGCATACATGCAAGTAACACATGTAGATGCATATACGGCTTCTACTAAGTTTATTTAACAATAAATATTAAAAATAATCCATTTAACTTAAGTACGTGCATAATAACTGTCTGTTGTTGTAGAAATACTACTTAACAATTGATGCAACACTTTACCATATACCAGTATACCAAGAAGGGAATTAATTTATTATATGTACATATGTAAATCATTTTTCTAAATTTCAAGTATGTATGTTGTTTCTCTTCCATTTTTTCTTTTATTTCGTCAACAGAGAGGATTAATTAATTATTATTGCTTGCAAAGTTTTAAGAGTAATTTTGGTAATTCAGTTTATGGAAATTACTTTCTCTTTTGATACTAAATCTTCCCACTTTTTGTTCGTTAATTTAGATACGAGCTTGTGACCGGTTCAGCTTTGTATAAACAAACTGTGAAATTTATTTTGTGTGTTATTTATTCTCTTCTTTTTAAATGTTTTGCAAATTTCAAGCAAAACAACAACAAGTTGCTTGTTGCTCAATATTATACAACGGTGAAATTATCCTTTTCAAATGCTACTGAAGATTGAAACTAGAGACAAAAATAATATTAATGGTGTAGTTATTCAATTTTCATATTATAAATTTGCAATTAATTTTTCGAGTTCTAAATCATTGTTTGTAATCACATAATATTTTGTTAAGATAAAGATGCTACCTTTTTTTTTTGTCTGCTTTAACAAAAATTTAAATCACAAGAAATGATTACTTTAGAACCGAACTTGAGCTCGATAATATTAATATTTTGAATATTCTTTTTAACTCTTTTCATATTTTTAATTAATCATGCTTAATGGCCCCTCAAGCATCCGTTTGTTTTTGGGGCGCTCGTTTGGTAAAAACACTTGTTTTTCACCACCTTTTTCAATTTGAGTGCTGATTTCCGTCCCCAAAATATTTGACAGTTTTTAAGAGACCAAAAGAAATTCGAGTATTTTTTCTTAAGTCTCTTACAAACTCTCGAATAATCGCAAATGAAATAAATGTTTTTCCTACATGAAATTGAATGATTTGTTTTTGCATTATTTGCTTTTCTATTCACAATAAAATGATAATAACAATTAAGCACTATAAATAATATTAACAGCTCTTGATAATAATAATAATTAATATTTATTCCTGCACAACTAAATAAGTGACAACAAGCATGCCAAGTCAATAAGGAAAACAAGCGTTGTTGCTGTCAAACACTGTTTAATACAATTGTTAAACATTTTAATAGTATGTCTCCTTCGGTTATATTTCAAACGAGCTGTTTTATAGCTATGGACAAAATTGTATACATAGAATTTTAGCCTAACCTTTATGCAAGTATTTCAGCATTACAGTTCTAGAAATTTAGCAACTTATTTTAATGATAAATTGGTAAATAGATAAGTATCTTCAGTAACGTTTTCCTGTCTGTAGGGGCGACACGACACGAAAAAATTACCTTTTCAATGAAAATTTAAATAACAATATGACGGGACTTGCCACAAGCTTTTTATTTCTTCTGTTGGATTTATGAGCGCACAGCATTAAAAATGTGACAAATTCCCTTTAATTGTATGTTCGTTATACCCACATTTTATTAATGCATAGTTTTATCTGTTTCAAATCAAAATTAAAAAAAAAAGAAAATGGTGAAATAGTGAAAATTATAAAGTATTTAAAATACAAAGTTAGATATTTAAATAAGAATCAGCGGTATGTCCAATTTGTTAAATTTATCGAAAATGTGCTAAATTCATTTTTAATCGTAGACAAATCGATCACTTAAAAAAAGTGAACATTTCGAATTTTGTAAACTTCAATTTCAGCATACCATTTTGCATTAATAATAATACACAAATGTTTTTGTTTTATTAATTTTTAAGTGGTTTCGGTAACACAAATTAATCTCATCTTATCGCTAGACAAATCCATAAAGGCAGTCAGTATTTTGAAGCAAATTTGTTTTCTTTAGAAATCACGTGATTTGAAAGGATATTCCTGTTAAATGCCGATTACTTTTGCTTGCATTATGCTAAGTTTGCGGCCCTTGTTTTCATTTAAATTGTCAAATTTATAAACGCATTACATACAAGCATACTGTTAGAAGATATTCACGGCCAAGTCTGAGTAATGGGGCGGAAATACATTTCTAAAATTGTATTGTGTTTAGTAATAATTATTAGAAGTATTAGTGCTATTAAAAGTAATAGTGTGTGCGGCGTTTTTCTGAATCTGAAAAAATTCTTTCCATCCCTGCATAATCATTAATTAGTCAATAATGACTATCGACTGTATTCATAAAAAATATTGTGGGTTTATTAAGCTCTTATTTGACAAGTTTCTATGCAATATCTGTCAAATGAGCGTCCAATAAACTGGAAATATTTTTTATGAATACAGCCGTATAAATATAATTAATTAAATAAAATTCGAAATGCTTAAGCTTGTTGTAAACTTATGACATTTAAATAGCTTTTTCAATAACAACTTTTGCTTTGTGCAACTTATTGCAGCAATAAATTGCAAAATATTTCAGAAATTTTGTGTAACGCTGCATATCGAAATTTAAAGAAAGTACCTCGTATCCAAGGCTAAATTCCAAATAAGTGAATGAATAATAGTATAATTCTCTTTGTTTTGACAGCTGCAAGATGAAATCCTTTAAAGTTAAACTGGTAGTTCTATACATACATTCATGACATTTATCATAACGTTTCTTGCCACTGTCATTGATACGTTGATCTATCCTTAATGGTGGTTTTCCACGACAAGCAAAATGGAGCATTATTGACACAACACCTTAAATATCACAAACAATAAATACTTTTATTTATTGATCTTGTTGCAAATGCTTTTCATGCGATCGAGAACACTCAAAACTACAGTGACCCCAATGATAATGACTTGAATCAAAGATTCTCATTTGAGTCCATGACATTCAATTGTTGTAGCCAAATAAGATACTTATTTAAAATCTAACTAACTGCGTAATCATCATTTAAGAAAACAATTTTGTCCATTACTTTATTTGATAAAAAAAAAAATAAAAAAAAACATAATTTAAGGTTTTTTGATTAGATGATACATTATATTAACTGCTGTTGACTTGTTTTTATTGTTATCAAATCTTTTTGTCGTTCTGTATCTTTTTGTATTCACAAATATTTTTCCAATTTTGGTTTTTTTTTTTCAATTTCTCATTCAAAGGAAAATGCATCGGGTGTTTTAATGTTAAAGGATTTTTGAGTTTTGAGAATTTTTTTTAATGAAATTCCTAAAATACAAACGAGTTTAATTCAAGCAAATTTTTACACAATTATGTAAATTAATAACACGTGAAACAACAATCAATACATTACACATACATACATTGAATGAGTTTAGTTTAGTGTTTAATTGCAAAAGAGTTTTGCAAAAAGCACAAATGCCAGATGTGGCAACTGTTATTGTTGTTGTAACTTGTAAATAAAATTTTGCAAAAACTGTCAGCCAGTTACAAGACCATTCGTAGCTCGTATCTAACACTAAACAGGGCTTAAACTTAAACGTTGTTAGGTTTATCTAAATCCTAATTTTCCTTCTTTAGCATTGCCTTACATTATTATTATTATTATTATGATTATTTATTTATAATTATTTAATATTCATTTAAAAATTTTAAATACATTTTACTTCAAGTATCAAATAATTAAGTCAATATAGTGTAAAATGTCTAAACAAAATTAATGTTTTTATACAACGATTTCTGGGTTTCAATACATTTTTCTTTTGTTAAGTTAAAGAAATAATTGCTCTATGAGATTATTCTGTTCTTTTCTTTACTTTTTTAAATTCTTTAAAAATAGTTATGGATTTGTTACAAAACCAAAAACCAAAACAAAAAAAAAACAATTAAAATTATGTTGAAAATGTTTCTATTTTCCCTAAACTTGCAGGAAGAAAAAAATTTTATATGTATATTTAATTTTTAATATTTAAAATATGTAATTTGAATTAGTTTAAAATGTTTATAGCTAAAAACGGTTTTAGTTTTTGTAACGTATTATTAAGTTATTGCTTAAACTACTTATATCTATCCACACAACACACCCACACATATTATAATAATACATCAATATTATTAATTATTTAATTTAATTAAAAGTTAAAAAAGAAACTACTAACCTTAATTTTCGTTATTATTACATATAATTATAAAATGAAAGTAGTCTTTAAATATTAAATTTATGCTTAAAATTTTAAATTGTTAGAAAAAGAAAAGACTTGTAAAAAGTAAAACTTTTTTATGCTTTTAAGTCCCGTCTCTGCCCACTAAATTTTCCTTTTTAATTTTGGTTGATTTGTTTCCTTTTTCGTTTCTAGTAACTTATTTACAATGTAAACGATCCAAATAACCAGTTGCTTTGTCACAACAAATAAAAAAAAGTCTGACTCGAGTATAATATGTTAATTAGATTTTCTATTTTACTTTATTAAACTGGCGTTTTAAACAACAGAACAGCAACTTTGGGTAATGGCAGATCGCCATTATAACACACGATTCTCAAGGCACCTAAAAATCAAATTAGTTCATCGCAAACCTGCAGACTTACTCTGTAAATCGCTAAAGCTAAATCTCTTTTTAATTTAATATTTTCTAATGCCGAAAATTCATTAAAATAGCTAAATTTTAGCACTTTTAACAATGAAATAAAAACTAAAATTGCAACAAATTCAATTTCAAGATATTCCCAAATCAATAAGTTTAAGTTACAGAATTGTAGGCGTCGCTAAAAGCAGCTAAACAGAATTTATAGATTTTTAGCGATGGAGGTTTAGCTTAGCGATTTGCATAAAGTGTGCGCTTGTGTGAACATGCCAGTAAACAAAATGTAGTTTCTTGGCAAGAAGCGAAATTATAATTTATTTACTTCAAAATTGCTCAGTATATATCCTTTTTTAATCAGGCACGCAATCGAAAGCCGTTTATCAATTATTAGTGTCAAAATATTTCTTTTAATAAGAAAATATTCCGAAGAAGCGACTTTAAGTAAGTTGCATCATTTTCGATTTCCATCTCAAACTTAAATGGCACAGTTGCATATACTTCTTGTGTTTAAAATTTTGTATTTGGTTATAGCAAAAAGCAATCTGGGGTGTTACTCTATAAATCGGTTCGAAAGTAGAGACTTTCGGATTGCTATGATAACAATTATACACACTCATAATTAATTCATTCCTATCGAATCAATTACAGAATAATTCCCTGCATTGATTCTATGATGTCCAAACAAAAATGCAACATTTTTGAAGTTTAATGCAGATTTTCAAAAATTAAGGATTTTATTATGATTTACAATTTGTTGACTTGAGTCAACTATATTTCTGTATTATGATTCTCAACCAATTTGAGTTGTTCTTGTTGAGTTGCCAACAATTTAAAACAAATAAAAATTAAAATATTGGCAGACACACTAATGAATGCAACTGCAATTGGCTGTGAATCATCCAAAATACAAAACGATAGTTAAATTGTAATATAGACAACTCAACTAAAGCAGGTCATACATGACAACGGCATGCACGCGCAATCAAGCGATTGACCAATCGAGCTCACAGCACACACGGTAACTGCAAAAAGGCACAATATTTATTTCTGTTAAAAAAAAAATTGTGTAGTAAAGGTCGTACTGGATGCGAAAGAAATTATTTCTCAAAGTAATATTTTTAATACATAATACTCTAATGTTCACCCTACAAAAATTTACCACATACAGAACGGCATGCTGTTATCATTAGCAAAATGTACAATCACCAAATGCACACACACGATCAAAATGCTGGTACCGGCACCTGATTTCCCGTGCATGCCACTGTCGTATATGGTGTCCTTAAATGATTCTAATATCTAATCATAATAATACCTAATTATTTGTCGTTTTCATGTCTTCTGCCTTCCACCAAAGTTATTTTAATAGCCAATTGACTTCTCCAGGCCAAAGGCAATAGAGGGTGTTAATAACATTTAAACATTGTGCTAGTGGCGTATTTTTTTTCGATGAGTTAATGTGACTAAGAAGTCGTCATTGGATTCATATTTTTAATAAAAAACACAGTTGAATAGAACGACACAAGACATTCATATGCAC
>BGZK01005008.1:0-10376 GCA_005406025.1 Eumeta japonica | reverse complement strand
TGTCCTCAATTTGGCTAAAGTAATTAATATAGTTTTAACTTGTCTTTCTTATTTTCACACACAAGTCTACTAAAAGCTTGTTATATTTACAATGAAATCTCAAGAAATATATTTTAGTAAAATCACAATATCTTTTAAAATGAAATCCTACCGTTCATTTCAATGAATCAATCATATTACGTCTGCCAAGCGTTTCTTCTCGAACTCCAAGATTAAAGAAAAAATGAAATCTAGTAATAAAGCCGTATTATTACACCGAACCCATTTCACATTTGTCATCGTATTTCAGCGTACTACACGCTTTCAGAACCACGAAATGTATTCACTGTGATAATGCGTAACACAAGAAATCCAGTTAATAGAGAGCGAAAGCGCCGGCGTAAATCTTCACCCCGCGGACTGGCTGACATACTGTTACAGGCGGTTAATCCGCTGAGCCGGGTCGCTCGCCGGAGTATCGCCCCGGTCCTCGCCGTTCGATTAGGGGGGCGCCGGAGCCGAGCGCCCGGCCGACGCTGCCAGTGCGGCGCCCGCCGACTGTGGCGCGTCGGACGGCCGAAAGGGAACACGGCCACCAGAAATAGTCGTGGTTATGCTCCTATCTATGCGATGCTATCTATGTCTAACAGTCGATGAAAAAAGTCGGACCGAAATCTCGCCGTACTAAGCGGATTTAAAAGGAAGATCTTTTTCATTTAATAACTCTGCCATTTGGATCAAAATGTGCTGAAAAATTAATACACGTTGGGAAGTAAAAAGAGACAGGCGTTACTCTTGAATATAATAGCAATCTCATTACAACGTAACATCTTAACAAACCTTAAAAGTATTTTGCCTATAATGACAGGCACCGATATACAGAAGCGAGCTGCCTGATGCAGTGATTGCTAATCCCTTTACCCACTTTGACGACTACAACACATCAGACGAAGATGCTTCTGTATTTTTCGGGATGAATCTAATTTATGTTTTAGTATTGAATAGATGTGTGCTGTGAAATTGTTCACGATCAAGGCTAGTTGCTGCAATGCAAAAGGAGATCAATATGTATTCATATATCACTTTTATAAAAACTATTATAGATACTCAAATGAAAAATATAGGGCAAGAAATCTCAATCAGGTATAGTCGATACTAAATTATGTTTAATATCTTGAAATCTATGCTATTGAAACAACTGTTGTAATAATTAAAAACTAACACTGTTTACTAAAATATATCGGTAGATTTAAATTTCAAGCCTCTCAACATAGGTTTTGTTGCTAAGATAATAACAGACCAATGCATGTGTAATTGATTTATATGCATAATTGATTTAAAAAATAACAAGCGCACTAAGTCACCTACAAACAGAGATATTTAAATAATATAGTTATAGAACGGGTAATTATGATTTTGCTAGAAACTAACTGTAGTTCAGTTACGCTTTGGCGTATCTACAATTTATTACCAGTAGGTAACAAATTGTAGATCAGGATTTTGTCCGCATTGTCCGCTCTAGTACAATACAAAATTTGAAATTTCCTTGTTTACAAATTATGTGCCAAACTATTTGTGTAGTTTTTTCTGAAGTTCTCATTGAAAAAAATATAATACAATATTCCACTACTTTCATTCCTTTAGTTTTCTTAAGAAGTCTGGAAGCTGGGAAAGTTCACAAAGAGGGTTGCCACGACGACACAACAAAAGGTTTTCCAGATTACTCTAATTTCGTAGGAACCTTCATTATTCGAGATTTAATATAATTTTCAGCAAAGAGCTGGCAAACTAATTTATAAACAACTGGTTAAGTTTATATTACATAAAATAGCTGAACGCAAAAAGCAATAGTAAAGTATTTTCAAAAATATTAAAATATAAATAATGTTCCTCACAATATTAAAATATAAAAATAACCATTAGGGTGAGCCAAAAAAACTAACCTATTGAATTTATAGCCTTAAATGAACCTATTTACCGAGAAAAAAATCTTTGTGAAAGGCAGAATTTTTAGCTCAATTTTAAAAGGTGCCGGTGGGCAGTCAAAGTTTCCCATTTAAATAACACGTAAAAAAATCTTTTTTCATTAAAAGTATCATAACTTTTAAACCATATGAGCTAATTTTTTTTATATCGCGGATTCTTGTAGAGCATAAAATTTCCTAAAAATCTGTCGGTTACGATTTTTTTGAAGCCAAAAATTCGTATATTTAGAGGTCTTGAAAAAATGAGAAAGATTAAAATATGCAGTTTTTGTGTTTTTTTATTAAAAATATTCAAATTAAACAAAAAAAAACTTAGATTAACATGGAAAAAATACAGAAAAACTCTTTCTTGGTATCGAGATTTGTCAAAAATGATTAGTTTTTACATTTATTAATTTTTTATTCTAATTAAAATCATTCATTTACTTTTGTTACTTAATAAAATTCAATTTAATGCAATTGGGATATTGCTGACGATGTAATTGCACTAATTGTAAGATAAATTGTTTTTGTTCTTCATCTTTTGTTAAAGTTCGATTATATTTCTGTATTAATGTAATAGCTCGTTCAGCTACATCATTAACACATTTGATATTTTTGATAAGATGTTCGTGGGATGAAAAACAAAATCATCACATCAAAATGAATATCTAACGGCAACGCCTTAAGAGGGAACCACTATCGACTCCCGGGAAGCTATTCACAATGAACAATCGACAAAAGCAGCTAAAGTTACCTTACAGACTGCTACTAAGAAAATCATGATTTCGCAGTTCAACATAATTTGTATAATAATTCCGACTGGACTTGTACATGAAAAAGTTCGATATTTTAAAATTCAAAATATTAATACAATTATAAAAAAAATTTTTTGGAAAATAACATAACTGTGATGTTTCTTCAACATGAGAATATCTCATTAATTTCGCACTGAAAAATTGATAAATCTAAGTTTATTTTGTTGAATTTTAATATTTTTAATCAAAAAATACAGAAACTGCATATTTCGATTTTTTCATTTTTTCAAGATCTCCAAATACACGAATTTTTGGCTTCAAAAAATCGTAACCGACAGATTTTTAGGAAATTTTATGCTCTACAAGAATCCGCGATATAAAAAATTTTAGCTTATACGGTTGAAAAGTTATGATATTTTAATGAAAAAAGATTTTTTTACGTGTTATTTAAATGGGAAACTTTGACTGCCCACCGGCACCTTTTAAAATTGAGCTAAAAATTCTGCCTTCCATAGATATTTTTTTCTCGTCAAATAGGTTCATTTTAGCCTATAAATTCGATAGGTCAGTTTTTTTGGCTCACCCTAATAACCATATATATATATATATATATATATAAATTCATATGCTTAATGGATTCTTGAAGTTTTTAAGTAAATAACATTTTTGATGAGGAAAACTTTTTTCATATTTTTTACATGAAATTTTGAACATTTAAGTTTGATATTGATATAATATCAGTATAATATTTTATCACAACACGAAGAGCCTTTTCTACCATCTCCATTTAAGCTGTCTTTTAACATTAAGCCACCTTTAAAATTAATTTTGCATTCTACGTCCTCCTTTTAACGGTTTTTAGTTCTAACAACTATTAAAAAGAAAACCTGGAATGCAAAGTTAATTTTAAAAGCGACTTTTTGTTAAAAGTGAGCTTCGAAAATGGTGAAAGAGGCCCTAACATTCCTAAAATTTTAAAATAATTCTCATTTTAGTAAACATTTTAAGTGCTATACGTATAGACACTAAGTTTAAATTAAATTTTCTTGGTGTCATTTTATTAAGAAGTCTTCCTCCTTAATATATTTCAACACAAGGTTACTTTTTCAAGTCAAAAAAAAACCTTTATTATTTTTGTTTTCGTTTATTTTTCATTGTTTTAATATGACTATATTTCAATCTTAGTTATAAACAAAAATGCACTTTATTATTTATAATTTAAAATATTTGCTGCATTCAGTTTCTTCATGATTCTTGAATTATCCCAATTTTATACAGATATCGAAGCGTTGTTAACACGTTTTGTTTGAAGTAAAAATAAATGTAATTCTATTGAAGCGGACTTCCAATTATCAGCTAATAGCACTCGTAGCATTAATTGAATAATAATTTTAACTTTATTAGTTATCAAGTAATACTCGATCCACTTTGTATTATTAAGTAGGTATTAAACGTAGACATAGAAAGTTCGATAAATGAGAGCACTTTGAAGTTATTTAATAGAGGATAATATTATTTATTGGTGAATTTACGAAGAGACTTCTTGTTCTTATGTTCCTTTGGAAGAGTTTGAATTAAAATACGTGTGGTTTTAATTGAGGTATCAATATTAAATAGCAAATATTCAATTTTATTGTTAATTAAACAGACTTCGAAGATGTTCTGGACACCATGTACTGCTACTGATTTTTTAAAATCAATTACTAAAATCACCAAGTAATTTTGTTAATATTAATTTTGTTGATATAATCTTTTGAAACTATATCGTTTAGCTTCAAAAGCATTTAAGCAGACATATTTGTATGTGGTTATTTAGTTTGAGACCGTCGATATAATAACAAAAGCAATTTCGATACACTAGAACTTGAAAATTTTTCATAGATTTTACCAAATATCGGTAGTATGGATATGGGCCTAAAGTTGGTGGGACTTGAGATGATTTTAGTTTGCCTCATGAGATCGTTAAACACGCAATCACGCAGGCACCAATAAAGATAAATGTCATGTGTGCTGCAATACGATCGATAATGGATTTTACAATTTTAACCGACATATACCATAGAGATCGGCAGTCTTTTTCGTATCCAACTTTTAAAATACCTCTATAAAATCTTCTGAATTTATATAATTAAATTCAAAATTAATGTTACTGGATTTTTCTTCACTAGTGATTAAAAAAGAACGGGAGATGAATTAAAAGATTTGGTGGTTGATACTGGAATGTGAGTAAAGAATTTTTCAAAGGCATCAGCAGCGACATGTCATTTTAGAAAAAAATGTCGTCTATCTTAAGCAGAAAATTAAGACACGGCCCCCAATTTTCCCAACTTCATTTTTTATGACACTCCAAATTGTCTTCGATACGTTTTTCTTTTCTTTTTATTATTAATAAACATTGTTTTGGGCGCGATACATACGCGTTTAAAAGGTTTTGAATAGTTTCTAATATACTCAGGAAATTTTGTTTTTTATTATAAATGTCCTTTCGTCATAAAGGTCATATAGTTTCTTTTTACGTTTATGTATTGCCTCTATTGTCCCAATAATCACCAAAATATAACAAATCATTTATTTTAATATTCTTTGTTGAAAAATATTACCATTCCGCTTTTATGACGTTAGACATCGAGTTGTATAACACATTAGGATCGTCATAGCATTATTTACAATTTCGGTTTTCCCCGTGTCTTCGTGCTTACGGACTAAGCATCTAGCGGTTATTCCAATTATTGCATTAATGTGGAGTTGTGTCCTATTGTTTTTAAACAACTTTATCTTCTGATTACACATTCTGCAATGAAACACAACAGATGGCCATCTACAAGATTTTTAGCAACACTTATGGAACTCAAAAAAATGTATCTGAAATTTTGTCATTTGTTTCCAGCTATATCTATACTAAATTTTACTAAGATCGGTTAAACTACAAGGGCTCTTAAGTAACTTTCATAACATAAAACCTTGATAAATTTTATTGTAGATCGCTCTTATCCTCACCTCTGCCCTTGTGGATATAGGATGAATTTCTTCATCGTTTATATCGATTGATGACGCTGTGTCCACCATGATCCTTATCCTGCTCCTGTTTTCGTCTGGATTTAAATTCGGATACCAATCTTGCTCCCTCCCGTATTTTTTTTCATTCAATTTCAACCAATTTTTCCCATCTTTAAAGGTTTTTAAATTTTCCCACAGGAACCTTTATAAAAATAAAGTTTACCTCTTTATTATTTATACTAATAGTGTAGATAAAGACATTAATTGAATATTGATTATTATAATTTATTTTGTAACATCAATTTTCAATTCCTTACATAAAACACAGATGACAAAACTGGTAGAATTTAAATGCAATATGGTTGTGCCGTCTATATTTATGGTAACAAACAAAATGTTTTGGATGCAATTAATCTTCATGGTAACTTGACCGAAAAACGCTACTTCCTATACCTTCAGGGCAATCATTTTCCTGGTTCCTATAACGTGACTTTGAGTGGTAGCGAACAGCGAGAGGTATTCCGGTTGAGAACGCATTTGTCTCAAATATCGGACGCCTTTTTGTATGACCACCTCTCTGTATGATATATGGCACCCAACGTGGGGTTTAGAACGCACAGGTAATTATAATGGATATGCAGTGAAAAGGACTAGGATATTTTCGATCACAACTTTTTTTCAAGGTTTCACAATCACTCACCTACCGTCTAGGAACTTGAACGAGATACTAAAAATATTCTGATACATTGTAATGGAACTGTCTTTGCTTTAAATAAGTTTTCAGAAACAAAAATAGCTTGTTATTGGTAACAATAACAATAACAATTTGGATTGTTCATCTTTTTTTCGCATGATAATTCCGCCGTGTTTATAGCCAACAAACGTATAAAGTATCGTATCAGAACAGTATCGAAATTACATTTTTTTTTTCCAACTGTTGTAAGGGTTAATACACAGAACACATATGCTCTGTAGGTTAATACGTACACGTACGTTCGTTTCGATGCACGTAACGAAAAAAACTTGTCTTGCAGAGTTAACGGATCGGACGAGTTTTTATTTTTACATCATCGACGAGGAAAAAGAACTAGAAATGCACAAGTATCCGCATTAAGATGCTAATTCGGGCGTTCGACGCGAGATTTTCCACAATCGCACCTCGAACGTCCTCGAGCCGGGCGACAAACAATAAATAAGTGGGGTGGAGATTAGTTTATCAGTCGGGGCCCGGGCGCCCCATAATTTATTGGAATGATAATGTCGCGGCCGCACAACTAAATCTGCCAATACGCGTTCGGGATCGAATCCGATCCGTTGGATCGGGATTACGGTCATATAATTAAAAGTCTGTTCGGTGCGATGTTGACTTTCTCGTAATTAAATGTAATACTCTATTAAGGGTGAATGGTGCACGTTTTCATTTTATTATAGAAATAAATTCACGTATAACATTGAATAATTGTCAGTATTTAGATTCGTGTGACTGCACACCGAAATGAATTTATTGCGTTTATAACTACATATATGCACTGTAAATTATTATTTGTTAAAATTGAAAATGGCTCCATCAACATAGTAGGGTATATATTTTTATGACATATTTACAAACAAATAGTGAAAGAAATTACTGATTTGAAAGCGTAATAATTATATAGATATGAAAGAAAAATTCACAAGGACAACAACTTCCGCGTTACTTGACCTGGCGTGGTTTTCACCTTAACAGATCATACAAGCTTAACAAACACGGCGCGGTGATATTATCCTATACTACGTACAAAGCGGCATTAGGGCCTGGAAAACCAACCATAAACCTGGTTATTTATTTGTTTACTTGTAATTAATAGACACATCGGATCTTTTGACCGACTTCTTACATCCCCACGTTTTTCGTTTCAAATCTTACGAAAATTTTAAAACCAATTAAAAATTTTATTTAAAATTGATATGAAAGCTGCAGCATTATTTATATGGTATAAAAAGCCAGGAATAGATAAGAAAAGAGACAATTTAGGGATGCCTTTGTTAGTAAGCAAACAGACAGTGTCATAGCAATATAATTATTAATTTCAATAATTTTGAGGAAACATGTTTTAGTAAAGACTATTATTATTACTAAAAATTTGCCCTTAAATACTTCCAGGGCAATCAGTAAGAGGTTAGAAATATGTGAAATGCATGTGTTGTTTTATTTTCCATGAGGCGTAGAGAAATGATGTATTACATTTTATTCTGTTTTACAAATGTGGTAAACATATTTTTTTATTTATATTATTTTTTTAACTAATTTGGGGACACCATATTCGATGTACTGTTGAAAATTAAAATCATCTAAATTTTTTCGAATTTAAATACTATTTCCTATGTACATTTCAGACTTTATTATCAAACCAATAACTGAGTATTAACGCTTACAACTAATAAGTAGATAATAACAGTTAATTAATTTCTGTCATGTGAATGTATTTTCATATTTTTAGCATGGATAAATAAATCTTTGCACAACATATTTGTTAATGTGACTTTAAATACACAATTTTGTGTTGTTATTCTTATACTTTCTTCATAATTAAGTTATGATTTTTACTGAAAAAAATATTCTGGATTTATGAATAAGATGATAAACTCTCTTTTATTTCATATTACATAAGCATTAAAAACCGTGTAATTGAATATGTACGAGAAATATATAGACTATAATTTACAAAGGTACAAACATTTGCTCGCGACTTTGCTTGTGTGATCATAGAGCGAGCACTTTACTTCTGCCGATAAGTTATTAGTAACAACAATGTTCCGGAGATGTTCAAATTCAATGTGGCTCTGGTAAAGTGATCGCGAGCGGGACCGGAGGATCAAGAGCGTAAGTGATATCGTTTTATAACGCAAGTGTTTGCGGAATCACATATAGTTCCGGTGTAAGAATATGGGTTTTTTTCTGATATGGAATCGAAGTCGGGATTAAGATGGGGTACATGTTTGATGACGTCATCGAGCGATATGAAAAATGAAAGAATTCGTTGCATGTCCGCGCGGCCGGAGCCGCGGGTGAATTGTGTATATTTTGTAAAGAAACAAAAATCTAGATCGGGGCCAGAATGGAAATAAAAAGTAGAGACGGGACTGAAAGCGAGAGTAGGAGTAATATCGGGATAATGGTTAATAGTGATCGATGTAAATAACAAATATTGAATCGATATAAATAAATAATCAAAGCCGGTTAAATTATAAGGATTCTAGGTAATTCTCACGAAACCTTAAAAATGTATAGGATATCCTTTCTTTGGTTTTCGGTTGCCTTCGTACTAAATTTTATTGAAATAGCTTACCTTATAAGGATTCTCAATAACTTTCACGAAACCCTAAAAATGTATCAAACATCTTTTTATTGATTCTCATTTATCTCCATACTAAATCTTATTGAAAACGGTTGAATACTAATGGTTCTCAGTAATGTTTACGGTACCCTAATAATGTATCGAATATCCTCTTTTAGCTTGCGAATATCTGTATACCATCTTTTTGTAATTGGTCAAACTATATGGGTTTTTAGTTGTTTTCACGAAACTCTAAAGAAGAATCACATCCTTCCTATTTTTTATTATAATTTTTCTTCGCGGCTTCACACATATGGAAGTGGAATGGATCCTTTCGTCTTTTATATGGACTGCTGATGCCGTAACGATCATAATCCTGATGCTGGTCCTTGTCTTTCATTTCAACTTAATCTGGATCCAAATTCTGGTTTTACTCCTCCAAAATCCAACTTTTTGTTTAACTGCAAGGAAATTTTGCCATTTTATACAATTGAATTAAATTATGTTTACCATACAGTTAGTACAATTTCATACAGATTTCAAAAAATAATATTGTTTTTGTATTTTCCGGGGGCACTTCTTCTTATTACAAACATTGATATAAGAGCGCAATGTTATTTCTTATGTGCAATTATTTGCAGGGCGATATATGTTGCGCTCCACTAAACACTATTGTCAAACATTAAACAATAAAACGTAAGAAAACTTTTAAAAACGGGACTTTAGATTGATAAAAAGTAACTAAACAGATAAAATAAGTTTATTCCGATTGAGAACAATCCATTTGTTTTATTTCAGCTTTTGACTAATACCTTTGATTTTTTAAAATTAATTTCATACCAGATTATTCCAAAGTTTTACATTTTATACCAATTACCATATCATTTTTAGTTATTTCAGTAACATAAAATAAATATAAAATATTTCAAAAAAATAAATAACTATTACATAAAACTAAACGTGCAGCATGCAATCCACCGCTGACCCTCGTATCTGTTCTTCCATTACGAATCTCTATTCAACGAATTGATTCGAGAGGATTAACAGATATTGAACACTTAAGAAAGTGTTAATTGTTTTTGTTGTTTGTTGTTGTGCAATTTATCTTAGTCCGCTAAACGTTATATAGTTAATTCTACGTACATTTCATGCCAACTAGGCACATCCTCAGGAAAATGCGGACAGTCACATCCACCAGGGCGTAAGGAGTATTATAGGAGGACCCAACCTCCTCCTGTGACAAGCAATCATGCAATACGTTAAAGGATGACGAAAGCACCTCTACTAGCCGTCACAGACCATCACTAACAGACATGTCTGTCAATTGTCATAGACCAAGCAGGGACTTCGAAGTCTGCCTT
>BGZK01005007.1:0-10378 GCA_005406025.1 Eumeta japonica | reverse complement strand
AACTTTTATAGTGGAAAAATTAAAATTACAAATCGAAACCAACTCGAGAAACTTGAAGAGGAATTAGAAAAGATATATCCATTGAAGAGGATTTCGCAGGGTGTTAGCCAAGATTTTAAAGAAAGTTGGGAAAAATCTCAACCATATTAAATTGTCTTCATTCGGCCAATTAAAAACAAATTAGCGAGTCTCAGATAAAATTGCAATATTTCCAACACTGAATTGGTGCGATCCTTGAGCCAAAAACCGTAAAGTCGCAGCCAATTTTATGATGTTTGGAATAAATGTGGATCTAGTCCCTTTTTTTAAATGAGGCTCTATTATTTGCCGTACATGCATAAAGGATTGTTCATTTAGCCAAATTTAATTCTCAAACCTTAAAAATGGATTATTTATTGAACTTTGCACTTACTTCTCACTTGACAAGTTTAAAATGAATGAATTTTGTTTGTTTCCCCATCGCTAGAGTCGGATCCGAGAGCAGGAAAAACATTTTTTGTCGATTTTAATTACGATTTTCTCCTCAAAAATGACACAAATATTTTGCACGCACTAAACACCGAAAATCACAAACAAAATGGTTCCAACGCTAGAGATGTGTGTTGTAGTTTCTCCCATTATCGATAATACGGCAATGTCACATTAGACCTGTTAGAACATCTCCTTTTAGTAATATATTGATGTCGTTGTTGCCGTCTTCAAGCAGAATGGGGGTCAATGATTCGCTTTCGCTTGGAAACCCTTACATATCCAACGATAATTACCAAAGAAAAGTACTTTTCATTAAAAACTGCTTTGCCAAGTGAATATTTTATCTGACTTTGGCTTGTAACTTGTTTTATATTTATTTTCTTCTTGTTATACTTTATCAGCAACCAAACCTTTTTGTTTTATTTGACTAAAGTGAAACTACAAGCAAACGATCTAATTCACTCCACTTTTACTAATAACTTAGTTTTTCTGGTTGAAAGCAACGATGACTAAATACGCCAACCAGTTCTTTAAATTATTCCATTAAAAATATCTTATGGGTTCTTGAAGATAGACAAGGCAGACACACATACACACACACATTCCATTTTTGTAATTTTACTTTCTTTTTTTCTGAAATTTAAAAATTTGTTTATGTTTAAACACTTTTACATTTTTTGACATATCAAACTGTCAAATGAAAAGATTGATTATTAAAAAGTACAAGTATTTTAAGCGACGAAAAATTAAATCAAATTCTTATGGATAAAATGTAATTTTTTGCAACATAGTAGGATTACCAACAAACACAAATGTTACAGTTAAGACACAAGCAAAATAATGAAAGATGTTGTTGTCAAATTTGACAGGTTAATATATCGAAAATGACATGTATAGAATTCTATTATGGTCAAGGCGAATTCACTACAGGTAATGGCATCAGAAAATACACACTGAGTGAATTGTTAAAATGTCACTAAACTAAAAAATCAAAGCATGAACAACGATTAATAGAAACATAATCAACGCTTAATGTATTTTGCACAATTATGTTTTTGTAATTTTCATTTTGACGTTTGGCCTGTAAAAATTAACGGTAATGTCGTGTAGTGTAGTAAATGCGACATTTTGTCGAGTGGCACAAATCAATTTTGATTTCACATAAATTTAATTAAAAGGAAAAATGTGGCTAAATATGTATTTGAAATGAAATAAAAAACATAGCAGCTTCGGATAATAACTTTGACAGAGAAAGAGAGAGAGAGAGAGAGAGAGTAACAACAAAGGGCAAGCGTGACTGTTTTTGCCATTAAAGTAACAATTTCCACTTTTCTGTGCCAATTGCCAAATTTTGCAAATGCTTATATCTGCTACTTGCCTATTTTTGCCCTTTTTTCTAAATATGATATAAGTAAATTAAAACTAATTTTATTTATTTTTATTTAAATTTTATATTTATTTAAAGGAGAAGACTATGTCTTCTTTATCCTAATTTATTTTTATTTAAATTTTATATTTATTTAAAGGAGAAGACTATGTCTTCTTTATCCTTATTTATTTAAATTTTATATTTATTTAAAGGAGAAGACTATGTCTTCTTTATCCTTATTTATTATTGCTAATTATTTAATTAGTTGGAAGACTATGTCTTCTTATTTCGACTTCATATTATTAACTACTCTGTTTTGTGTTATTTTTTCTTAATATTAAACTTTATAAAAACTTAAGAATTGTCGAACAGCAATCATCACCTTAAATGCAACGTGAGCTGTTTCGGTTGCATTCAGTGCAAATAGGTCATCAGCACTTTAAATAAATGTTGTAAAAAAAATAAATTAAAATTTAAATGAAACTGTGTCAGCAATTGAATTGCGACAGAGGAGATTGAACTTTATTAAAGCAAGTAAAATTATTATTAACTGCAACTAGCGGAAATGTGTCAGCGATTGTACTTTTATTAAAAATAAATATGTTAATTATTAACTCCTCCCTTCTTAATTTGATTGTCCCCAATCATTCAGAAAAATGGGATATTGTTCAATCTAGGAGGTTTGACTGGAGCTTCAAGCTCTATTGGGCTTTGAGGGTCGCGAATAGTTTGTAAACTGAGTACATTCGGGGTTATCTTACTACTAGTAAGTGGGTTTTGGTGTTCCCAAATTACTACTTTTCTGGTGCGTTTGAAGAAAAAACTCAGACACACAATTAATATGATTATTAGGCAAAGTATTGTGGATATTGACCAACCTCCGATTTCTAGGGTTTTTTGGATAGTTGAGATTGTCTCAGTGTTGTTGATTTGAAGTTCGTTTAGAGCTTCGAGCGATAAGAGATTGATATGTTCAATTTCGAAAGGAGTTGGCTGTAGTAATGCGGGTATCATTTCTAGAGGAGAAGCCTCCATATTACTGAATGTTCTATTGTTAACTTTTAGGGTGCTGTTGTGAAATTTAATGAGAAAGGTTCCAGATAAAGATCGATGTGCTTTATCTATGTAAATGGATCCATTGTAACCATTTAGTAAGATCACGCCAGACTCAATTTCTTCAATTGGTGAAATGTGATGATTATTGCTCGTTACACATGAAGAGTTTCTGTTATTAATAATATTAGGGATACAAGTATTATTTGTTATGTTAATTATTTGATTTTCTTTACAAAACATAATATCATTATATTCGTCACATTTTTCTTTAATAGCATAAATTGTTTTTCCATTTTTAAAATTTCTAGGAATTCAAGTTTGATTACATATGTGTTCTTTTTTACTGGTCTTAAAATTACATTTTCATACTTTTCCTTTTTTGTCAGTGGTACTTTAACCATGTAAAATATTCTATTACAATTATTTCTGTTATACAAAACTGACACTTTGGCAAATTGAAGTGCCTCCTCTGGGTTTACAAAAGGAATGTGTTCTTCTTCGATTTTTTTCATAGCTACTTCGATTTCGTTTTTATTTAGTATTAATGGGTTTACAATTCCAATTTTCGCCCATTCTATTCCATTTCCAATATTTATTAACTCTTCCTTAACTAATCTTATTCTATTTTGTAAATTAATAACTATTTCATTTTCTAAGTAAACACTCTTTTTTACAAAATTTGACATTCTATTAATGATTTCGGTTAAGTTGTTTATTCTTTTGTTGAAAGCTTCATTTACATAAAATTGTTTATTGTTATTTTTATTTAATTCGTAAACGTTATTAGTTAATATTTCAAAGTCGTCATGATCCGGAGACCCTGCGACATATTTCCAAATTGTTCCCAAAGTGTTTATGGCTCTTTTATTTCTTGTTAGGGGTGTTAGATTCTCTAGGATGTTGTTAGTTTGGGTGAGTTCATGATTGAGGATAGGGTATAGATTATGGCTATTTGGGATGTTTTGTTGGATGAAGGTGTAGGTGTTGGCTATTGATGTTGCGTATTGTTCCAGATCTATTGGATGAATGATAGTGAAGGTTCCCTGCTGAATTTTTGCTGTACCTTTATTTATGGTGACAACGTAGGAGGACGTGTAATCCATGATTTGGATTTCCGTCAGTGCATAAGATAAGAATAATCTGGAAAAATAGGTTATTGTCTTTTAATGTTATTTTTATAAACAGTTCTGCCTGACATTGTTAATACAGTTGTATTTCGGTCTTCTTTGACTATTTCTTTTTTATATTTTGGGGTTAATTTTGAACCCAATCTCTTGTTGATCCTAACGAAAATGTTCTCTCCTGGTAAATAAGTTTTGGGAGCTTGTCTATTTTTGTTATGGTAGTCCAGGTCCCGTTTTTGTTTTTCAGTCAAGCGATTTATTATTTCTTGTTTTTCTAAAATTGTTTTTCCTGGGTCACTATTAAAGTTTTTATTAAAAAATATGTCAATCGGTCTTTTACCAGTGGTAGAATGGATTGATTTATTGTATTCATATAAAGTTTTGGTGAGCAAGTCATGAAATGAATTGTGAAGCTTGTCTGACTTAAGGCATCTCATCATCTCGGAAAGAGTAGAGTGAAGTCTCTCTACTTGGCCATTGACGGTACTAGCGTAAGGGGGTGTAGTGTAGGTTTGTATGCCAAATTGGTCTTTAAGAAGGAAGTTTATCGTTACGGAATTTAGTGATTTTTCATTATCCAAAACTATAAACTTGGGGATGCCAAATGCTAAAATTATTTCTTTCAATGGTTCTTTAATGTCTTCAACTGCCTTTGATTTCAGAATTTTTCCTAAGGCGTATTTGGAAAATTTATCTATTGCTGTGAGTACTAGGTTTCCTTCAGTTGAATAGATGTCAATGTGAACAATCTCTCCAGGATTTTTTGGAATTGGTGTAGGCTGAAATTGCGGTTTGTTGGGTCGACGGTCATATTTTTGTTCTTTACAGGTTTGACAATTTTTTACTATCCTTTTGGATTTTTCCATCATTTTGGGGAAGTAGTACTTTTGTATTACCTGATTTTTGTTTTCGTTGGCATTTCTATGAGCTCTTCGGTGTTCATTAATCAATATTTCTTCTTGCTCTGTTTCACTTACAATATCTTTTACTTGTGACTGTGTGAATCTTACCTTGAAGTTTTTAAAGTGTTCGGGATAGAATTCTTGAATTACTCCCATAATTGCTTCGCTAGTAAATAAACCGTTGATTACGCTGGGGTTAAGATATTTTTTAAAAATTGATATTAACGTGTCTTTAGTGTAAAAAGGTTTTTTTATAATGTGTCTATGGTAAGTTGGGAATGGAATTTCGAACTTGTAGCTGTCTTCATTACTAACTAAGATATGGAGTTGGTTCTTAAAGACATTAATGGGGCATTCTATTGCGGGGATCATGTTATCTGAGGAACTTTCATCGCTATGTTGTGTTGCTGTCATCGAATTTATCTGTGGTGGTCTAGATAGTGAGTCTGCAACTACGTTTGTTCTGCCTGGCTGATATTTCAGCTCGTAGTTATACTCTTCTAAGATGGACTTCCATCTTTTCATCTTACTGTTAGTATTCTTGCTGCTGAGGGCGTATGTCAAAGGTTGGTGGTCTGTATAAATGTTTACTTTCCTGGAACCGTACAGGTAATTTCTCAACGAATTGAGGGCCCATATTATCGCTAGCATTTCCTTCTCATTGGTAGCGTAATTTTCTTCAGTTTTGCTGAGCGTTCTTGAAAGAAAGGTAATGGGCTTTCTGTTTTGCGAGAGTACTGCGCCTATTGCATAATCAGAAGCATCTGTCGTCAGATCGAAGCTTTTTTCAAAATCAGGGTGAGACAACATGACATCGCCGGAAATAAGTGAATTTTTTAACTTCTGGAATGCATCTAATGCATTTTGATCTAAAGAAATTTTTAAATTTTTGG
Source organism: Eumeta japonica (assembly GCA_005406025.1). NCBI lineage: Eukaryota > Metazoa > Arthropoda > Insecta > Lepidoptera > Psychidae > Eumeta > Eumeta japonica. Next base: position 4,563 of record BGZK01005007.1, on the reverse strand, counting down.
AGGCGTTTTTCGAAATGCGTCCTTCCTCCCCTCTTAAAAGGGATGTCAGGGGCTTGGCAAGCTTCGCATAGTCCTTGATGAAGCGACGGTAATAACCTGACATGCCTAGAAAGCTTCTCAGGTCTTTTAGGGTTTTCGGTGGTGGTATATTGGCTATTGCTTCTACTTTCTTTTGGTTGGCTTTGATTCCTGCAGCTCCTACGATAAATCCCAGAAATTCAACTTCTGTTTTGAGAAATTCACACTTGTCTAGTTGAATTTTGAAGTTCGCCGATTCTAGTGTTTTGAATATTTTTCTGAGATTTCCGAAATGTTCCTTCTCAGTTTTTGAAAAGATGACAATATCGTCTATGTAGACGTAGCAGATTTTCCCTATGTGGTCTCTCAAGACATCGTCCAGAGTACGTTGGAAGATTGAGGGAGCATTTTTCAATCCGAATGGGAGTCGTACAAACTCGAATTTCCCGTTATTAACTGAAAAGGCGGTTTTCTCTACGTCACATTCCTTTAAAGGAATCTGGTGGAAACCACTCTTTAAGTCAATGACCGTAAAGTACTTGTTTTTACCAAGATTTGCTAGAACTTCGTTAATTTCTGGAATGGGGTACCTATCGGCTACAGTTACTGCGTTCAGTTTCCTGTAATCGATGACCATTCTATATTTTTTTCCCCCGGATGCGTCCATTTTTTTCGGAACGATCCAAACGGGTGCGTTATACGGAGATCTGGAAGGTCTGATAATTCCGTCATTTAAGAGTTCATTAATCTGTTTTTCAACTTCACTTTTCAATGCCATGGGATAGGGGTATGATTTAGAATAAATTGGTGAATCTGAATGTGTTCGAATTTCTCCTTGAACTCGAGAAGTGAATGTAAGTTTCTTGTTGGGATCCGTGAAGAGGTTGGGATGCTCGTTTATAATTTGATCTAACTGAAATTTTTGAGCTTCATTCATATGATTCGTTCTGAATTCCATTTTATTGACTGATTGGGAAGTGTGTTGATGAATTTTTATTCTAATTGCATTGTTTATTAACAAATATTCTTCCTTAATATGGATAGTTGCATTTAGTTCTTTTAAACTATCATGACCAAGGATGCCATGAAACGATTTCAAGGAAGGTAGGATGAAGAATTTTATATGGTGGTTGGGTAAATTGAATAACGTTGCGAATGTGTGGTGCGTAATTTTAATGTCTCCAGACACTGAATTTGCAAAAAAGGTGTTTTCGTTTTTGATAGGATTACTAACGAGGCATGGTTGAATGTAATTTTTGTTAGATCCAGTATCTATAAGAATTTTTAGAATTTTACCACTCTTCGCTTTGCACTCAAAATACGGGAGCGAAGAGTTTGTTAACCTAAAAAATGGATATCTGTGAAATTTTGAGTAAGTATTTCATCTTGTTGATCTTGGTCATAGGATTCAGCGTACTCCTCAATTTCCTGGTTTTGGATTAATTGCTCGTATTCCGTTTCATTATAATTTCCAGATTGTTCGTCCTGGTAATTCGGTACAGAGGGAAGATCTTGTCTACTTTCAATATGAAAATTGCGCTGTTGTTTATGTGGTGGTGGAACGTAGCTTAGGGATGGAGGTCTTTTGTTATTAAATTGGGGTTGATTAAACGGACGTGGTCTGTTTTGATAGTTTACGTTTCTTGTTTGCATTGATTCGTCAACTTCCATAGGTTGAGGCCTTTGAGGTTTCGGTGCAACTGGTCTTTGTGGTTGAAAATTTTGTTGAAAAGGTTGGTGCGATTGAAAACGCGGTTGGGTATTTTGTCGAAAGTTAATGTTGGGGATGGTTTGACGATTTTGGAATGCATTTTGTTGTATATTATTCATTGGTCTATTGTATTGGTTAAAATTTTGAAATGTCAATTCTGGATAAAAGGGTTGTCTGTGAACTGTATTTGCATTGCGTATTGGTGGGGGTGGTGGTTGACGTTGTCTATGATTTTGATGTTTATTCGCGTATTCTGTTCTATAGTTTTGGTTTTCTAGCTTTAGGCAGAGATGTAATGCTTGCGGAAGATCTGCAGGTTCACGGATGCCAAGGAGCCTTGGTAGGTCTCCATTTAAGCCTCTAACAAAAGTATCTAGGGCTTTGTCCCTATAGGTTTGCGTTAGAAGTCGCAAGGATTCTTGGCTCATATCCATACAACCAATTTTATTTAGTATTAGGGACAAATGCGTGTAAACTTCTTGATAAAATGTTTGAATGGTATTTCTTCCTTGAATTAGAGAAGTCATTTGATATTCAAGCGTCCCTAAGTCTCGTTTATCTGCATAATGCATAGATAGGCATTTTACAATACAATTCCAGTTTAATGGCGTATTGTAAGATTCTAAGGCAATGTCGGCGTTGCCTGTTATTTTGTTTCGGATTACGCTTAAAATACCGTAATATTTAGGTGTGCCTTTGCTTGAATCGTAAATTTGCAACACTCTATCTACGCTTTTTTTCCAGGAGTTAAATTCCATGGGGTTACCCGAGAAATCTCTAAGACTTCTGACTATGTCGGGTATTTTATCTAATTCGCTCAAATCATTTCTATATCTGTCTTCAATGTTTTGGTCTGTCCCGTAGTTAAGGTCATTATTTGGATTCATCAGAGATTGAACTATGTTTCTGCATTGTTGCGCGCAGATAGCGGCTATTCTGTTTTCTAATTCTACATTGACTTGCGCTTCTGGATTTGGGATGGGATTAGGAATAGGATTTGGAGCGTTAAGAATGGGGGGTCTTACGAGATTATTGGGGTTAGACATGATTTTTCGAAAATTTTGGGAACAATTTTTGTGAGACAGAGAAAAAAAAATTCTATTCTATGATTTGTAAAAATATTTTGATTTTCACAGTAAATAAAAGATTTTTTCCTTTATATTATTATTTTGTTTTATTTTCTTCTTTTTTTATTCTATTTTAAGGGTGGTTTTGTCACTTATGAAATAACTTAAAAATATTCTGGAATAAAATGACTTACAGTATAAGGTGAATTGGAGACATTGTGTTGACTGTCTGATATTATTCTGTTGATCTTGTTGTAGCTATCGATGTCGACCAGATATTTGAAGGGTTGTCTTCTACGTTGCAGCTTTCAATGGCAAGGACAAAGCTGTTGTTGAATATTATGTTTTTAGATATTTTATAAAGTCTTTATAGCCTTGATTTAATTCTGTTTCATTCGTTGTTTTTAAAAACTTCTTTTGGCTAATGTTCTTTGTTTTTCACTTCTTTTCTTTAGTCTTTAATTAATTTTTGCTTGCAATAATTCTTTTATATAATTTTTCTTTTTTGTTTGCAATATTGTTTTTTAGTTACTGTATTGTTTTATTTGTTCACTGTTCCTTTTATTTGTTGTATTTATATTTTCTTATTTTAAATTGTGAACTTATTAAACTATACCGTTCCGATCACGCGAATTTTGTCCTTTTCGCTCTTCTACTAAGGATTCACTTATGACACTTTATACGAACGGTCGCCTGCGGACGGACACTTACAGGCTTAATTCTTATTATTTATTTTTATTTTAGGGTTCTTTTAGTACACTATTTTTGTACCGGTTGCTCGGGCGCCAGTAAATAAAACTAATTTTATTTATTTTTATTTAAATTTTATATTTATTTAAAGGAGAAGACTATGTCTTCTTTATCCTTATTTATTATTGCTAATTATTTAATTAGTTGGAAGACTATGTCTCTTTATTTCGACTTTATATTATTAACTACTCTGTTTTTATTTTTTATTATTAACGTTTCAATTATTTGAACTTTTATTTAACATTTTTATTAATTTGTTTGTTTGATTATTTTAAATTATTGTTTTGCAAATTAATACCTGTTAAAGAAGACAAGAAAATTAAAAAAGCTGTGTGGTTTAAGCGCCACCACAAGGAGGCATAATTGGTAATAATCTGAGTTCGTGACCTAAGGGTGCTGATGATTATTGTGGCGAATATGAAACATCTGGTTGTCTCCCAGCTAAGGTCAAAAATTTTACTTTTCTTGTCTTCTTTAACAGGTATTAATCACAAGCAATAATTTAGAAATGAACTCGAACCTGACTTAAATTAATAAAAATGTATAAATAAAAAAGTTCAAATAATTGAAAACATTTAATATTAACAAACACAGGGTACAGTGGTATGTTTAAAAAATTATAAAATCATGCAGGTATAGAAACTTGCAATTAATTAATTAAACAGAAACAAATAGTTAAAAATTAACTGGCATAACTTTAGGATAAGATTTATTCCAGTAACAACAAGAACAAGAATCTAAAAATAATTGCTGGTGTTTAATAAAAATGTAAATATAGACAGAAAGTATTAATTGAGCTCGTGGCTGTGTGGTTTACGCCACTACAAGGAGTGCATAATTGGCACAACCTGAGTTCGTGACCTAAGGGTGCTGATGATTATTGTGGCGAATATGAAACGGCTGGCTGTCCCCAGCTAAGGTCAAAAATTTTACTTTCTTGTCTCTTTAACAGGTATTAATCACAAGCAATAATTTAGAAATGAACTCGAACCTGACTTAAATTAATAAAAATGTTAA
>BGZK01005006.1:0-10379 GCA_005406025.1 Eumeta japonica | reverse complement strand
TTTTTATAAATGGTATTTTCTGTAAAAAGTGTTTGTTACGAAAGGTACTTTTTATTTAAAAAACTATTTATTAGTTACTTTTTTATTAAAATGATTTTTACTAAAGGTATTTCTTTATTAAATTTATTATTTATGAAGGTGATATTTATAAAGGTTACTTTTACAAAGGGGACTATTATAAAAGGACTTTTATCAGAGGTAATTTTATAAAATATGATCCTGACACTTTTAAAAAGCATTTTATAGAGATAATTATTATAAAAAGCACTTTTTATTAAGGAAATTTTTAAGGATACTTTTATACAAAATGTATCTTTGGAAAAGATACTATTTACAAAAACTTGCTATAAAAGGCAATTTTCATAAAAGATATATTTTGTAAAAGGTATTTTGAACAGCAAAATTTTTGAAAGGCACGTTTTGAATGGTCTGTGGCTAAATATAATTTTTACATTTGTTTTTAAATTCTTTTGTTTATTTATTTTTTAACGAAGGTCTGTTTAATTTTGATGCAAACTAACACGATATGGACTAGGAATTCAGTTGTTGCAAATTCTACACAAAATTATTTATATTGCTTAAAAATGTCCGCCAGTTCTGTGTTTTGAATTAAAACAATAAAATAGAAATTTCACAAATTTTTAGTTGGTGTTGTTTGGTCGAGTGTTTGTTTGTTTGAACGGGTTGGTTGGTTGGCTGCTTGGTTTTTGTCTTTGTCAGAACTTTGCTCCAGTATGGTCTGTTGACTTTATGATGACAATGATGTCTGTGATACACAGAGCGATTGCGACGAGGAAAACAGCAAACAAATATTCCATTCACAAGCTGCTGCAACACAAGTGGTTGCAACATTGTGTGTGTTTTTGGTGGGCTGAATATGATGGCGGCCTGAGAACCTGTGTTGCTGAAATGTGTCTCTGACCACTAGTTGTGTTTTTATTTTGTTTTTGTTTTGTTTAATTTTTTTTATAGTTAGTGGTAGTTTTTTGCTTTGTGTTGATAGTAATTGTTATTTGGTTTGCTACTTTTCCATTTATTATTTTGTTGTTGCCCGAGACAGCAAAACAAACAATCTGACTGCCAACGTTCGGAGTTTCATGGTATTTTGGATTTTTTTCTTGTTTGCAAAAAGACTGAAAGGACATTTGCATGTTCGTTAAACGAAAACAAATAACAAGAGACCTTGACCAGACTATATTGTTTTAAGCTATTTTGTAACAGTCTGGTGGCATCAATGGCTGCTTTTAGGTCTTAAATTAACAACTCATGTTGTGTCTTTAAAATTTTTCTTCGTCATAAACGTTGGAAAATATTGCGACCATCAATCAAAATTATAAAAAGAAAAACAAAGTTGAGAACTCATGTTTTGCAACGAGATACTCGTTGATGTTGTTGCTGGTTCTTTGCTATTGCACTACAAAGCCATAATTTCTTGTTTATAGCACCATATTTTTAATTGGAAGAAAATTCATAGCAATTTGAGGTAGATTTCAGTCAGTCAGTTATTCTCTCATTATTTGACATGGTTTTGTTTGCTGGGCAATATAAAAGGTCATAGCGTATACTTAATATTTGCATATTTCATTGATGTTAAGTATACGTACATATGAATTTCTAAAGAACCAGCTAACAAAATTAATTAGTGAACAGAACTCGATTATTGAGTAAACTTTGTTGAATTTCAACTCTTTCGAGTTATGCGCTGGTAAACCGACTGAGCACTTTTATAAACTTGTAAATCAATTTCGAAATACTGCAAGTTCGAACCTAAAGTCTGCATATCCTTATAATGGGCTTTTCAGGTTTATCAGAAAGATTAGCTGGATCTAACATATTTAACAGAGAACAATATAGAATTGCTGAAAAGAGTTCTAATACATTAGATAAGTTATTCAGTAACACTAAGGACAAGATTGAAAAATGGGACATATCAAATTCAGTTCATAAAATTCCTTGTAGAGGAAATGTGAGTTCATGAGAACTTTAGACAGCTAAAAAACGTTTTCCGCTTTTGTCTGAGTTGTCTGTTAAATTTGACAAAAGGAAATGTTTCTGTAATCTGATAAATTATTATTTCAACTTCATTTTCCCAATCATAAATGTTGGCTAGAGCTCACAATGCTACAAATTTTCCCATTCATTACTCGTTGCAACTGTTTGAATTTTCATTATTTTGCGGAAACAGCAACTAAAACCCCAAACAAAGAAAAATATTGGCATTTACTGGAAAAGCCAAAATTCTAAACAATCAACAATCAACCGCTGATTGACATTTGATTTGTCAAAGCTTTAGTGTATCAAACAGAAAAATTTTTCAATAAAATATTTACGCATAGATATGAATACACTCAGAGAAAGAAACGAATTGTAAGTATTGAAAAAATATTTATTATTTTTATTAATAATTATAAAGTATAAAAAGTAAGTTCTTAAAACCACATTTTTTCTAAGTGCATTCTACTCTAACTCTTAAAGCGTTTTTAAGGCTACAATCTAGCATTTCTTTGATTTTTATTCTTAAAAAAAAATCCTGTGTATTTTGGTTAAATTTTAATAAAAATAATATATTAAAGTTTTGCCAATTAAAACCACGTTTCATGTGAGTAACTATTATCATTTATAAAATTTTTCATGTCTGGTGGAAAAAAAAAATAATTATTGCATCATTAATCACTTTTAACGAATTGGATTTTGTTCAGAGAACATTTCTCCTGACATGCTGTATCGTCTGCTGTCCGTTTGTCGAGTTAAGATTTTTATTGATTGTTATTTTTGCTTTTGGCAATATTTTGTTTTTGCTTCTTTCATTTACACAATTTTATTTAAAAATTCCAGTTTTCCTGTAAAAGTATGCGGAAAGCAGTTGGGTGTGTAGGGAAAACAAAGAGTAATACAATAATAATAGTAAAACTACTGCCACTACTCGTTTGCAATACTTTCATAAGTGGCATATTCAAAAGGCAATCAGAACCACATACATATTCATACCTACACAAAAATATAAAGAATCAACTCAACAACTCAACTGAACTATTTAACAAATGCAAAGGAATCGAATAACAGGAGTCTAGAGATTGTGAATTTTTTTTGTATGAGTGTCTTAGTGTGGCTTTGTTGATGCGAATTAAAGTAAAAGATTTAGATATGTTAAGGAGCAGGAAAGAGGTTGTGTACTGGTCATATGTGTCAATGATTGTGCGAAAACTGAACAATAAAAACATCTATGGAAAAAGGACACATTTGTTCTGCCATCGTGCAAAAGCAAATAAATAAAAGCACACATCCAACAATTACCCATATTCCTTATGGAATAAGTGTACCAATACCTGCACACATTTATTTATAATTGCACACATACACTCACACACACAAACAATCGCTCATAGACAAACAAACTTTCTTTCTCATATCATTGTTATTTGAGACAGGTAAATATTAAATCCCTGCTAACCGACAGAAGATGGATGAATGAGTGATTGCATGTGGGCAGTATTCCAGAAGTAAATGTGTATTTTTAAGTGTAATTGGTATGCTGAAATGAAAGTTTTCATTACCCATACACATGCATTTGCATGTACACACATATACCCCACATTCTTATATACAAAGAAATATTGCAAGGAATTTGCGTTTTTGTTCAGTGCAGTTGTACATTATAGCAAAATCTCTGCAACAAAATTAAGCTGTAAATGAACGAAAGTTGAGTTATGAATCTATCGAATTGACATTTAAAAGGATCAGGATAAATACAGATTTAAGATAATAAACTATTTTAAAAAATAACGTTTATTTGTTAAAGTCAATTCTTTTTGAGAAAATATGTTTGGTCTAAAGTAATAGCAGATCATTCTTTACGATATTTTTTTCAATTTGGTTATATTCATTAAGCGAGTTTTTATTGACTTTACAAATACATCAGCTGAATTTTATTTATATGTTAAGACAAAATGTGCTCAAACATATATTTTAAATACATCATAAAATTTTGCGTGTAATTTTATGCTGCTAAAGAACAAACTAAAACTTCTAAGAAAGTTTCTGGAACATCCATTCAGTTTCAAGAGCTGGGATAGCAGCGATGATGCTTAACAATTTTCTTTTTTCTTTTTCTTAATGAATTTTATTATTCAACAACAAGCAGCTCATAGTTTGTTTGCCTGTGAAAATAACAACATAAGAAAGATCATAAAATAAAATATAAATCTTTAGCTAAAGGATAAATCCAACAAATATGAAAACACCAAATACAAAACAACAGCTACAACTACAACTACAACTACATAGAACTATAACAACATAAACACCAAGAAATGAAACCATTTCTCATGTATGTTTTATATTCTTGCAAATAAAAAACAAAAATTTTGATATTCTGAATGTGTGTAGAGAACTGGTAGGCAGCCAGTAATGAAATTCCAAGTGTTTTCCACACACAACACAAAAGCAACAGTAGCCGGAATGGCAGCACACAATTTTCAGTGATTGGGATTGCAAGCATTTTTTTCTATTTTTTATTGGCAACATGAAACTCACACAAATGGGGAGGGGAAACTTGTAAAAAAAATAATATGAAACTAGCTTTTTAAATGCATCATTCATATGGCCCCTGAACAGTTAACGCATATTTTTTGTTTGTTTGTATGTGGATAAATAACATGGCCATTAATATCATAAAGAAAGGTTAAATTCTTCAAAACCAGTAATTTAGAGAGACACAATTTTATATGAAATAAATACAGAAATTTGTACATCAGACAGATTTTGTTAGTAAAAGGTTTTCCAAAGAAATTCGTTCAAGTTAAATATTCAAGGGATTAATAAATAAACGGATTGTTAATTATGATTAGCATACTTTTAGGAAAGTTTAGGACTTTTGATAATTAATATATATATAATAATGTTGGAAGCTAGTTTTGTGTCTTTTCTAGCATTTCTATCATACAAGTACTAAGACCTTCAACTGAGTTTTCAGGATAAAATTCCAACTAAAATTGAATATGACAAAGTCGCTTAAGATATCAAATTTTTATCGTATTAGTATGAATTTTGTCATTGAAAGTATAATTTAAATTTTTAACAAATATAAATACAAAATATAATAGAGCGAGTAACAATTTAGCCGATATTTCATGACAAGCATCAGAAGACTTCAACATTTTGTTGCATTGCTGGCAAAAAGAAAAGTACGACACAATATTAAATTGTACTTTCTTTAAGGTTTAATTGAAGTCTATTGCTTCAATTCACAACTTCCTAATGAAGATTATGAATAATTTTAAATTAACATTTCAAGATGTACAAAAAATCAAAATAAGTGTGGGTATAAAATTTGATCGCCACCTCCAACTGGATCAAAAAGCTACTAAGATTTCGATCAGTTAATAATATAGTAATTGCACCAGCTAAAACTGGTAAAGATAAAAGAAGAAGTAAAATATATATTAACAAATATTAATAAAATTTAAGCAATAAATTTTATCACTATTTTTACTACTGATTTGAGACTACTTTTTCAATTTATTTGATCTCTCTCTACAATTCCCTTTACCGAATGATCGCCAATGAACCTGCACTAATCAATTCCCAGCGACATGTTTACGCTGAATGTACGTCATTCAAAACTAAATTATTTCTTCAAATATTGTTAACAACTTTCATTCTAATGCAAAAGAGATTGTTAAACTTACAACTGATTTAATAAACGAATTTTGTACAACAAATTTCATTCGAATGAATTCTTTGTGCCATAAAACAATTTTATTTTAACATTTTAATATTTTTTTTTATCGCTTAAAGACCAACATAATATTACGTGGCTGGCTCTTAAAGTAAAGTGCTTAAAGTTTTTTAATACCCATGAGTTGAAAATATTTAAAAGTAAATACGATTATCACGCGTTTTAATTTTAATGAATATAAGAGCAAATTTTAACATCATTAACACACAATTTTACCGCAAACGTTACGCAAACCTACATACACATACACACTTACACACACATACAGTCAAACCCAGTCAATCTTATCTCTAAATCAAGTGCGTATGTTAATTTTATCTCAACTTCAAAACCTCCGAAATGGTCCAGTGAAACACATTTTTGATATGCTTGGCAAGAACTTCTGCCACGTGCACGTACATACATACATACATATTTATGTATGTATGTTGTGTGTAATAGTGTTGTTACTTCGCCTACAAACAACCCTCAAAACACTTAAATAAAACAAATAAATACTAATAACGTTTTATCTTTAAAACCACTACAATAAAAGCGAGAAATAAAAAAGACTAAAATGTGGCCGATAAAAAAAATTATTCTTATTTGAATTGAAGGGGAAAATGTTTAGAATACTAATCAGCAACAAAAGAAACAGTAACGAAATTTGAATAAATATAATCAAATATTTTTTGCTTTTGGCTGGTGTTTTGTTCCACGTAAATTTTATACAATTAAATTTTTGCCTTTTCGAAAACTTTTCCAAAACTGCGTTCTTGATGAAATGTAATCCACGAAATTTTATAGAAACCTTTTGCTATTGCTCGAATTTTTTTTTTTAAAATTATTCGGTGTCCATAAATTTCTGAATTTTGTTATTGATAAATATCGAACAAAACACTTTTGCTATCGAAAATTCCCTCGGATAAAAAAAAATCACCCGAAATCATTTTAGCATTAAACTATTTAACTAAAATCTTGTATACTTCTTTTTTGACAAATATTTTGTTGAATTTTATTTACAATAATTTTATTTGTGACTTTTTATGTGACTTGATATTTTTGCTGTCTGTTCTTTTACCAAACAAATCAATCAGACAATGGCTGCTGAATTTGTTTAAATCATTTTTGTCTTTTTATTTATTTTTTTTTTTTTTAAGTAAAAGCAATAATTCATTTTGAATTTTTTATGCATCTTCTGGATTGTAATTGAGCCAACAAATATTTAACTACGCTGGTGATTATAAATCAATGGCCTTTTTATTTATATTTTGTCAGCAGCAAATATATACCAAACTCAATTACAGCCAGGTTTATTTGCTTTGGTAGGCTAAACCATTAAATAAATTTAATTTTTTTTCTATTCATAGATTGACCTCTTGCCAGGAGTTGCTAACTTCTTTTAGCTAAAGGAAAGTGGAAATTAAAACACAATTTCTTTTTTTTCATTTTGTTTGACTAAAACGATGTTCTGCATGTGAAAAAAGATAATCATAATTTGTCTCACGAATCGATATTGAAAATTAGTGATTAATATTTATTACTTAAAAATTATTATAATAAAGTCTGTTTTAACACATAAAGAAAGATTTAAAGCATTATTGTATATCTTTCGTTTTAGTATTCATTTATCTGGGTAAAACTTGAATTTTAAATCCATTGAAAACAAACACGATGTAACGCGTGGGTTGTTGAGTTTATGCGCATTTCATGGATCTCTAATGGTTTTTCAAAGAGAACCACTTGAATTTCTTTACGGTTGCTGTTTGCGGTTTGCTTTATTCAAAAAAACACATGTTAACATGTTTTAAAATTAATTCATTAAGTTAAATAAAAAACTCCGTGTAGACTGTTTATGACAAAGCAATTGAAACAGTTTTTGGTCTAGAGATTTGAGTTGAAAATTGGTTCATTGCAATTAAATTTAAAATGGTTTATTAAGCATTAAAAAGTGAAACTTCTTAGAGATAAGTAAACAAGATAAAATCGTTATTTGAAACAATAAAATATGCTAATGCTTCAAAATGAAAAATAATATTTAAATAGAAATGTGCTGGAAAAAGGTGAGACGATGGCGTAACATAAATACATGATAGTATTTCATAATATTATTTGTATCGTAAAATTAATGTCAGTTATGTTCGTTGCTAGTCATTGATAAAGCAGCACTAAAAGGCAGCACACAAAGAAAAATAAAATGTGTGAAGCAGTGAAACAAGGTTTTATAGCTCTTGGAGGTGGTTTTGTGTCATAATTGCACTGATACAACCTGTCTTAATATTTTATTATTTTTCCTTTCAATTCAACTTTTTAATTTAATATGTTAAAACTGTTCGAAATAAATAAGTCATGTTGAAATAAAGTCACAATGAAACACTGACTCAACCAGACATTATAAGAGATTTCTCGCATTCAAATATTCAACGCTATATTTCTTTTCAGTACGAAAAATTTTACAATTTAAAGATAATGAATATTTTCATTTTAAATTAACAAGAATCAATTCCACTTATTCCAGTTGTCGTCATCGTCTTTACACCAAAAATTGATGCGTACTAGTATTTGGAAAAACTATTAATTACCTTTAATTGATATTGTTCACATTGAACGGTATTATCACAATCATTAGATAATTGCTGAAACAGTTATAACAAGGTCATACTTTTGGTGTCAACGATGATGATGGTGACAACTGATATAAAGGGAAATATTCCTTCTTATTACCATTGCCGACATCAAAAATTTGCAATTTCTTAATAGTTTTGCATGAACTTATTAATTTTCTTAAACGACAAATACAACAAATCTTTACAAAGTAAACTATTGGGCTTTTTCAATAACCAGATTCTAACCATCAGCGTTTCGTGTCGACTTTTGCAATAAGGGAAATTATTCTTAAATTGTATGCTGGATTTTTTTCTAAATGCTTAATATAAATAATGTAACGCTAATTTCGTATTTAATTTGAATTTCGAGAATCTCTATTAAATTCATTTTCAATTATCTAAAAACAAATTTGTATTCAACACACATCAATTTGGTGACAACAGAATTTGTAGCTGCAGATGATAAATATGTCTCAATCAATGATTGTTGTCGCAATTATGTTCACAGCATTCCAAATTGTAGTTCTAAAATTAATAAACTACACTCAAAATAATTATGTATGTGTGACAAGAAGTTTTTGTCTCATTCAAATTGAGTTGACATACAGAAATCAAGCTACAGATCAAAAATTTTTGTAAAGTTGTTGGTTTAAAATTTGCTAAAACTTTTTGAAAGCAAAATTGTGCGAATAAAAATGTTGTTTAACAAAACCCTTTTAAAATGAGCTGAGTTTAAAAATGAAGCTTTATGTAAATTTTTATTTAATATATTATTTGCCAATATCTCGCTCTCTTTTGGATAGCTTCTTCAGGGCAGTAAAATAATGTTTTTTTGTTCAGCTTCTTCAATTGCCTGAGGAGTATCCGAAGGAGAGCGAACATTAAGCAAATAATATATATATAAAAAGGATTTACCTAGAACTTCACTTAAACTCAAGTCATTTCATAAAGAAAGGTCGAACAAATCAAATATCAAAACCCTTTTCATATAAGTTTATTAATCAATAAATTCCATGTAAATATTTCTCTGCAGAAAAACATTTTATAATTAATTATCAGATGGATTTTATCAGCCAAATATTTCAATGAGATTTCATGATTTAAGTTCATTTGATTTAAAGATCTCTGAATACTCTAGAATCACAGTCATGTTTTAGGTATCAAATAATGAAATCTCAGTAAAATATACGATTGACAAAATTCTACTGATAGTTGTCAGTAAGTTGTAATAATGGCCCTAAAAAAATTTGTTTTCTATTAATTTTAAAAGAAACTTTTCTTAGAAATAAAATTTCTATAAACAAATTTCCGTTATTAACACATTTTTATATAGAAATCTTAAATGAATGTTGAGATTTTTTTTCGATAGACTGTGTTTTCTTGAAAGCTTTTTAAGTGAATAGATTTTGACCACATTTTTATCACTGATACGATTTCAATAAAATAAGATTATATTATTAACAGAAAATGTTTTTCTATAGCATATTTATGATATTAAAGTTTAATTTACTGAAAACTCGCCTACTGACATTTTTCGACAGTAAATGCTTGTTATCGATAAACTTTTCATAGAATATCTTTTGCTAACAACAAATTTGTAATAGATAGTTTATTTTCTCAATGAATTTCCTACAAAAAAAATCATTATTGACGATTAATTTTCTGCAAAATAATATATTTTGCTTCAAAGGAAAATCAAACAAACGTTTGATGCATTCTGAAGTAAAGCCTCAGCATCTTCCTACACATGACTAAAAATTATTTTCATAAATAGTTTATAATCACTTTTATATTTGCTACAAGTTAAATTTCAAGCACTTAAGAAATTTATTTCTGTTTAAGAGAAACCAATTCAATTATCAATTTTATATAAATTATATCATTTAAAAACTTTTCATTTTCACTTTTCCTTTATATGTTGAGAATCTTTAAATTGCATTATAAATTGTTATGCACTCAAAACCAATCCAATGTAAATCTTATCAACTTGGAACATTTATTTAATAGAAATTAAAGCTGTTTTCTTTTTAATTGTTTTTAAACGAACATGTACTATT
>BGZK01005005.1:0-10386 GCA_005406025.1 Eumeta japonica | reverse complement strand
GGACCTCAAACCCTAGACCTGACCTTCATTAAAATTAATTTCTATCCTTTTCAGCTGGCGTGTTCTAACCTTCCGACTTGGAGGCAAACATTTTTAATAAAACATTTATAGTAGCTAACAGGCCCTGAAAAGATCTGACATAAAACCGCGTAAAATGTTGTTCTCTGACACAATTAAACCAAGATATTCAACATTTTTCCTTGAACAATTTTGATTTTCTCGGGACACTCATGTTTCATAAAATTTTTTCACGAATCATGCAATGTGTATTAACATGTTTCTCTTCATTCTCTGAGAAAATTATAGCGTCGTCAACATAAATATTGGACGATTTTCCTATTTGCTCGCGCAACACATGGATAGCGCGCTGAAAATGCCAGTGCATTATTTAGGCCAAAAGGAAGCCGACAGTATTCATATTTACCATTTTCGATGGAGAACGCGGTCTTTCCCCTATCGTATCTAGCTTTCTCCAATTTCAAGAGAATCACTGTTTCCTCTGGAAATGGGTCTATAGTATTTTGATTTAGTTTCCAAAAACCTTTTGGCGTATTTGCCTTTTTTCAACAAACCAGATGGGATTGTTATAAGGTGACCGAGAAGGCTTTGTTATGCCGTTCCTCAGTAGATCTTGCATTTCATTATTTACGAAGTCGACTACACCCATAGTGTAAGGGTATAGCATTGAATTAACTGGATCGTCACTAATCGTGCGAATATTGGCTATATTATTCGTATGAAAAGGCAATGATTCTTTAGGGTCTGCAAAAACTCTCAGAAAACGTTTTGTCATTCTCCGAAATTTATCATCGACTTGTGTGAAACTCACGCCTTACACCTTAAAAATATTAATTTTTTCCGTACCTTGGTTGGTTCAAATTTCTTCACGATTAAAATCTAAAGTGAAACTCGTCCAAATGCAAAACAAATAAAACGATTATTGCATCAAAAGTTGAAAGAATGGTAGGTATAAAAGGAACTGCTTGTTCCAAAAATTAGCAATACTTCTTTCATTAATACTATCAAATCCATTTATGGATTTGACTAATTAAAGGCTTATCTACTTACCTACTGTTATGTGTTTTAGATCGGTTAGTGACTTTATGTAATTGTTTGAAGCACCCCGTATCAATTATTAGTCTTTCTCTCTATTACCCTTTCTATGAATGGGAGTAGGGAGTTTTGGCTAAAAAAATAATTTTATCGTACTCGTTCTCATCATCAATCTGCTTCGGCTACTTCCGGATAGTCATTTGCACCCATCCGATAGCGTTCTTCTGAGTAATGTGGTTGATTCGCTGTTGTTTGCTTCCCTCTGGAACAACCGATTCATCATTTGACTGCCTGCTCAAAACCTCCATAACGCGGAATTGAGTTTCGACCGAAATATTGACCGTCTCGGATTGGTTGACCCTGCCTTGTAATTTGAAGCTATGCAGATATCATGTTCCTGGCGTTGTTCATTGCAAACAAATATCACTCATGGTTTGAAGGAGGTCGGTTGGTCTCGCCGCGAAAAACACGTTCCTCAAACTATCTAGAACCGAAAATAAATATACGAAGTGCGTCAGCCCTGCACTCATCATTTCTCAAGGCGGCAGTATCTTTTTTGTATGTCATTACGGATTCGTTCGTAAGGAGTGTCAGTTTTTTTCTACTTCGTCATGAAATTGAGCAGCTTTCATATTTCACTGGCACAGAGTGGAAAGCTCTTGCTCTATTAGATAAGCCGTACGCTAGTCGGAAAACGTAAAGTCCAGTCAGTCAATTATAGCTCTAAAACTCTAGGTGGTACTAGTCGCCATGAGTTTCCTGTTTTCCTTCAAAATCCAGTAGTGACTTCACAATATCTATTGATTCCTCACACTGTTTTCAAGCACTATTTCAATGTCTGTATATGGTGAAACCTCAGGAGTTTCATTACGACCTCATTCAGTCTTTTGTTCAGGTCATTAATTTGTTGGTCAAATGTCCGTTTCTGTAACTCGAGGGTGGCAGTAAAAGCGGTGTTCAATAGCACCTACAACTGGTCATCATTTATTGCCATTTTATCTTCTTGGCAATTGTTAATACATACATGATGCCCTAACCTGTCTTAAAAAAAAAACATCCGTTAATTAATTCAAAATTTAAGCAAAACATATAAACATTGGTTTATACAATATAAAACCAATCAAGTCAAAAACAAAGGAATATTCGTTTATATTATACACATGTTTTTATTAAAAAAATTTTCACTGATTTATGATAAATTTGTTGACTATAAAATCAATCGAGTCGCGAAGCAATAATTCCATACACGATATTCGATACACTTATTCTTACGATTTTATCATACTTAACTACCCTTTGATTCTATGCAAGATGATGTGATTTGGTTGACTTCTCTTCTGCCAGGAAGTTGATTAGCTTTATTTTTACTTCACAAATTTATTCAAAATCAATAAAATTTACAACTTTGTTCAAAACTATGAACAATGGTAATTAAATGTTACTTCATTAAACGATTAAGCTGGGGTAACTGTTGTAAAAATTTGTTATTTTTAGCACTTTATTAATCGTTACATAAGCTATTTAACGTTTTTGAAAACATATTTAGCCGATTTTGGTAATTAACCCGTTAAAGATCGTTTTGAGTAAGACTGTTAATGTTTAATTATGCCAAATTTGAAGAAATTCCTACAAATAATTTTTTCGATTGTGCACTTTACGATACTGCTGATATGAATAAAAACCAACGAAAATCTAAAACTCCATTCCAAAAAATTATTCTGAGATTTCAACATGAATTCCTCTGAATCCTGGTACTTACCATCACAAAATTTGCAAAGCTTCAAATAAATTACTAAATTATTTTATTTTTATTAAAATGAATTTCGAAACTTTATTTTATTGTTAATGTAGTATGTAAATGTTATTTTCTTATATTTGAAAACCAATTTTTGTAACACATTTTATTTATTTATGTATATGTTTGGAAATGTGATTTCAAATACGTAAATAATAGAGCAATTAAGCATACGATACAAATGTTTTTGCATTACAAAGATCGAAAGGAGAGCGTAGAAGCTTTTAAAACTTAGCCATGCTTGCTCTTTTGAACTTTCGTATTTGCATTTGTACCAAATACTTAACAGGACTATTGCTTTTGTTTTTATATTTTATACAAGTAATTTGATTTAAATAAAATTTTACACAATTATTGTGATTACTATTTGCTTTTTGTATTTTAAATTTTTTCACGTGTACTATACATCAATTTATCAATTAATACCTTTTATAAAGTTATTGCAATCTGAGGAGAAAAATTACAAAATATGGTTATAAATGTTTTCAATATTTACTTAAGTACATACATATATGTGTTGTTTTTAATAATAATTGAATTTTAATTTTGATGTCTAAAAACATTTAAGGCTAACTTTTAATAACATTTAATAAAAGAATTTAATATGTATTTTTTCAACAATTTTTTTTCCATTAATTTCGGGCTTTGATTGTTCATACGTTAAGGTTTTGTCTTTTTATACCCTTCACATACTTCACATATAAGTTTGTGATTCCGTTTGTAATTTTTTCAATATCCATTTATGACCCTATAGTGTATATATATTCTTGATCAGCATCAATAGAAAAGTTATGTGAGCGATGTTCGTCTGTAGTAAGTTGAAACGCCGTTTCTGAGAAAACCATAAAACCTAGAAACTTAATTTAAACGCCAATCTCTCAGGTCATCGTGCTATTGAAATTCAGCAAAATCGGTTCACGAATAGCTGAGATATATCCGAAAAACTGGAGGAACCTCGGAAAAAATTTGCATTTTGTATAGAAATTTTGAACGTTTTTTTTCATCATCATCAGTGACGAAAAGAAGTTTTTTTTTCGACATCGGTCAACATATAGCCGGGATATAGCTGAAACCGATTTCTCAAGAAGTCGGGCAGTTGAGTAAGTCAAAACGCTTTTTTGTGCTCCAAAGCACATATAATAGTAAGCTACAGCTACTTAGAAGTAAAAAACAAATTTTTTTGGACATCGGTCCATATATAGTCGAGATATAGCAAAAACCGATATTTCAAGAAATTGAACTTTTTGCTAAGCCTGAACACTTTCTTACACAAAAGTGGACATGCAGTCGTACAAATAGATATATGAAAGCAAAAAATTATTTTTTTTGGACATCGGTCCATATATAGTCGGGATATAGTTAAAACCGTTTTCTGAAAAAATTGAACTTTTTATTTCTGAAGTAAGCCTACGGTAATAAATATTTAAAATATTTAAGCGAAAAAATTTGTTTTGGGCATCGGTCCATATATATCCGGAATATATCGAAAGCCGCTTTCTCATAAAATTTGGCTTTTTAGTAAACCTGAACTCTTTGTGGAACCGATATGAACCTGTTATATACAAATATAGATGTACGCAAGCAAAAAAAAAAGTTTTTTGGACATTGGTCCATATATAGCCGAGATTTACCAAAAACCCTTTTCTCAAGAAGTTGGACTTTTGGGAGAATAAGACTATTTCTTTGTACCGAACCGGACCCACAAATCTGAAAGCAATCAATTTTTTTTACATCGGCCCATATGTACATATATAGCCGAGAACTGGTGGAAACCGATTCACAAGAAATTTTACTTTTTTGAACTAAGATTGACCTGCGGTAGTGAAATATTGACAGTTGAAAGCAAAAGAACAAACCGATTTTTGCAGAAATTCGACTTTTGGTAAACCAGAATTCAACCTGTGGCGGTAAAATATGGATATCTGCATACACCGGTCCATACAGCCGAGATTTAGCGAAAGCCTATATTTTGAGGAATTGGGCCTGTACGCAAACAAAAGCGATTATCGGTGGAAAGTGCAAAATACGGACTAAAAAACGACTTTCAAATATTTAGACCGAAAGCGAAATAAAACTATTTTTGGTGGCAAAAAAATTATTGGCTTTTAGTAAATATCTAAGTGTGTGTACATTGACGTTAGTTTTGTAAAGGGTATTTAAGATTCGGCCCAGCCGAATATAGTTTTCTTACTTGTTTTTATATTATTTTTATATTCTTTTACTGTTTTTGAGATTTTGTTCATTAAAACACAATATTTAAAACAGTCTTCGCTAAATTTAATTAGATTGATGATGTACTCGTACAGTTGTGGGCCTAAACTCTTGGCATGTTTAAATTGCTTTAAGTTTATTAATTAAATGGCTGTTTTTATTACCATCAAATGTAGTGGATTACTTAAATAAATAAAAAAAAAACCGTTACTTGGCTGGTCCACAATGTCAACCGACATCGCTCGCATAGATACGCGCATTCAAACCAAAACAACATTTTAAATTTTGTTGTTGTTTCAAACACATGTATACGACCTAGTGTCACAAAGTATACAGAGATGTTAAAGCTGACTTAAAAATATTGAAATCAGGTTTTATGTTTATGAAAAATAACAAAGGTGGAAACTCCGTGTATGAAAGAAATGCACAGATTTATATTGATATGATATCTATTTTTGTCGTATTTGTTTTGCGCTACAAAGTGTTTTGTTTACGATTAAAGAAGTTTTGTTGACGAATAAAGAAAGCAAAACACGAATCTGAGTGTATAAGTGAAATGACGGCCTTTCATCTCTGTATAATTTGTGTTAGTGTGTGCCTGTTCTCGAGTCATGTGTTCGATGAGCTCAATTTAAAATGCATGCTATAAACACAGAACAGTAGTGCGATTCTGTATCCAATTTTAACAATACTTGTCATTGTTAGAAATAATAACAAGTGAATTGGCGATTTTGCTATTCTGTAGTACAGATATTTAGCAACACTTGTTATCGTCTTGTTATTAGAGTCAGCTGTTTTGTTAATAAACAACAAAGTGATTGTAGTAGTTTAATTTCGTTAGAAAACAACATAAAATTTTATTGTATTTGTATATTAAATAAAGTTTTTGAAAAATAAATAAAATTTGTGAAATGGCATTTGAATATTTAGGGTATAGTTTGTCAACACAAGAACAGCAAAGCAGTTTGAGTGTAAGTCGCCGTTTACTACGAGAAGCAGATAATCCTTTTGATCTGCCAATCACGGAGTTCCGAAAACTTTATCGTTTAACTCGGAACTACGTTTCCTAATATCACAAAATGCTTAAAATATATAAAAATGTAAATTGCTCGCAGCTTGGCAAAAATTTTTCAATTCTTCTTTGCACTTTTCGTTATTTTGACCAGTGTTGCCACTAGACTTACATTTTTCTCGATGTTGTTAATTATAAGTTAGAGAATAGCAAAATCGTTACTGCAAACAAAATAATTTGACAACATAACAATCTCTATTATTGTTAAAAGTTACAGAATCGCACTACAGGTCTGCCCAGACACTACGCAACAGTGGAATTGACTACAAGTTTTGTCGTTGGATAGCAGCAGGTTTTTGATTCAGTATGATTATTACCACCAAACTATGAACAATATTTCAGATTCTAAAGTGGATTCCAAACACTTTACAGCCAGTTTTAGACTTGGGCCGATGTCGTTCACTTGTTCGTTTTTGCCACGAATCAATAATCAAACCAATGCTGGTTCGAGTGTAGCAATATTTAAGTTCGTGTGTGTTTGCGACAACAGCGTACATGTACGCTAAACAGGCTCCAGACTAAAGCATTAAACACATTCGAAACAGTAGACTACACAAATGTAACTGGCTACATTTGTAGCCAAAAAGTCAGCTACTTAATTATTTTGGAAGCGGCAGCGGCAACGGCGACATAAACAGCTGACATTGTTTTTTTTTGGATTGTGTGTACATTTTGAAATTATTGTTTATGACTATTGTTCTGTGTGTGACGAAAATATGGCGGATGGAAATTTTATAAATTCAATTGAACTAAACAAAGAAACAAAATGAAAATATAACATACATACATATATGTATGCATATGAGCAGCTGTTTATTATATTTCAGTAGTGCCACTTCGTTTTATTTCAGCGGTTTTTCGTTTGAAAAATTAGAATTATGTATTATTGCTTAGTAGAGAAAAATTTATTTTTCAATAAAATTAAAAATAGAATAAAACAACTATTGTGTATATTCATAAAAGTAAAATGTATTTGAAATCAATTTTAGTAAAATTTATAGGAAATATTTGACTTAAAATGCATTTGGAATTAATGAAAATTTTTATGAATATGCTTATATGCATGTACATTTTGGGAACTGTCACGCCTATTAGGTTAAGTGGAGCTTCGAAGTTGAATATTTTACAACGATTTAAACAAATATTGAAAAACAATTGTATTTGTTTGCATTACAACTTTATTCTCAGTTCATTTAAGGGACTGCGTGGAGTTTTTAAGGTACTATGTTACCACATTGTTGGTGTGTTTTATAGCATTTTTACTGAATATAAACTAAAACGAAACATAAACAAATATAGAAAAGGAACAAAAATAACTGAGCGTAAACAATACCTAGAGTGGTATTTTTCTTCTTTATGTACTTGCATGGGGAATCTCTTGAATCTCTCTGAATTAATTTCATAAAATAAATGTGTATGTATACAAAGCTGTGTATTTAACTCTTGCTAAATATAAAATTTTAAAATTTACGTTTTAGAGCTTTATGATTTGATGGACGTTTTCCCGAGTGCATCGTAATATATTATATCAAAACTGACCTAAAGATACTATTTTACTTTTATAAATTCATACATATATATTAATTTCTAAATATCATAGAACAAACTGACTTTTAGGAGATTTCCCACTTCGTGAATAACTTTTTTCTAACAATTCTTCTTTTCCGTACCAGCAAATGGAAACGTAAATATATTTGTATATTAACTTAATTAATTATAATATATTTATTATCAAATAAAGTAATATTAACACAATTTTGTTGAATACATATGTATATAATAAACATACTGTATTATTTCCTTTTTTTAAGCACTTATATATTTAATATTTTCTGATATATTGGCATCACTTATTATTTTTGTCGCCAGAAAAATAGAAATAGATCTAAGTTGACGACAGCTACAATGGTGGTCGTGTAGTCGTGTTGCCATGCTGTCGTCAAAATATTTGTTACCATAAGAATGTGTATTCTATTTATGCAGTCGGTGTTCGTGTAGCCTGCTGTGTCGAATGTGTTTAATGCTTAAAGAGCATGGGATTGATCATTGGTTCGTGGCAAAAGCGATAAGTGAAGTGTCGCAAACATACACAAACTTAAATATTACTACACTCAAATCTGCGTTCAACATTGTTTAACAACAACAAAAACTTTGGAACGCACATAATGTTGTCAAAATAAAAATACATGTTACTTGCTTTAAACGTGTTCTTTCATATTTATGTACCAGATTTTTTGTAACATGTGTGTACTTTTCTGTACTGTTTGAAGAATTGAGCAATCAATTCGGGAAAAGAAACAAATTTCATTCAATCCAATTGAATATATTGACTAAGCTAAAATCACAACAATCTGCTTGAGAAATATTTATTCTGTAAATCGAATCAACATGTAATAAATAACTGCCCTTATTTTACTGCTGAGCCCATAATTAAGCGATTCAATTTTATAAAATCTGTACCAGCTTGTATCAATTGTTTAAAAAGGGGCACACAATACCAAGATGTTCGTTTTCAAAGTGCAGAATATGTAATGGTTTGCACAGTTCACTCCTATATCGTTATACAGCAAGTTCTAATTATTCAACAGACTATTCTGAACAACCATCAACTTCTCACGGATCAGTGAATTATTCATCATCGGATGAATGCATAATTCTTGCAACAGCGGATGTTAGAGTAAGATCTAGTTCTAGACAGTTAATACCAGCCAGAGCTCTTTTAGATACCGGTTCTCAGCCAAAATCTAATAATTGGGGAAGCAGATTAAATTTAAATGATATTTAGAAACTGTCACGTCGAAATTAATTTGACTCAATTTGCACTTCCAAAATTTGGGTATTAAGTTCAATTACGAATCTACAACCTGATCGTAAATTAAATACAAGTCGCGTTCACATTGCTGGAAATATTAAATGGCTGATAAAATGTTTTTGGCCGCAGATAGATTTATTAATTCGTATGGAAAATTTTTCGGTTATTGTGTGTTGGACAGATAAAATCTAGTCTAAACCTTCTAATTCTTAGAAAACTTCGCTTGGTGGGATTGTTACTAGGAAATACATTTAACATAAGGGGCTCTCATAATAATAAAGTTTTCCATTTAAGTAGTTCGATAGAAACAGAGAGCAGCATTAATTCAATAGTAAGGAAATTCTGGGAACTTGAAGAACTTCCTAATTATTCGGCAATGATTTATTCTGAGGAACAGCAACAACGTGAGGAGATCTTTAGAAATACAGTATGACGTTTAACGTCAGGACACCTTGAAGTGTCTTTGCCTATCAAATCTGATACGAAATTGTGGGGCTCATTTTATAAGACTGCCAGAAGGAGATTTCTTTTTTTTTGAAACGGAAAATTTCCAAGGACAATATTAAGCGGCAAATGTATCATAATTTCATGAAAGAGTATTTCGAGTTAGATCACATGCCACTTTTGGAAAAAATGACAGATCTCCCTCATATTTCATACCATATCAGTGTACTTTGCGACCTCAAAGAACAACTACCAGGCTACGAGTAGTTTTTGATGCTTCGTGTAGAATGTCATCAAAATGTAATTCTCAACGAGTTACTTATGGATTTGGCCTACGGTGCAAAATGAAGAGTGTATACTACACTGATTCGTTTCGACTTTACAAATACGCAATCACTGCAGATATGAGAAAATGTACCATCAGGTCTTAAGGCAAATTGAGGGGATTTGCACTTGGGTTGACGTTCAGAATCAGATGCTTTTATTCTGTTCAATTGAAATTGTTAAAGAATAGTTTGTCTTGCTTTTGCTCTCTGTACCGTAACTGACAAACCTGTAGAAAATAGAATTCAACGTTAAAGTGACACAAAATGTGTTTTATTTATTTGTTTCGGTATGAAAAAATATAAAATTATGTTAGTTGTGTTCATTTACTGAAAGTTTTCAAGTTAACAATTGTTACTGGAAAGTGTTCATTAACCCAAAAAATTAGTAACAATTGGTAACAAGAGAGAGCATCAAAAGGCGTAAAAATTCAGAGACTGAAAAATTCTTACAAGTTTTACTAGTATTAAATTTTTGTTGGTAATTAATTTTCAAACAGCTGTTTGCGTTTGAGTTTACAAAACAAATCGCTTAGAATATATTCAAAATGTAAAATTTTATATTATTTTTGAAATTTAGTTTTCAATAAAGTTTATAAAGAGTAGATATCACAATTTTGCTTTAATATGTTTTAAAATAAAGATGTCTTAAGCAATTGAATTAAATAAAAAAAAA
>BGZK01005004.1:0-10388 GCA_005406025.1 Eumeta japonica | reverse complement strand
CAATGTTAATAAGCCTACACAAATGTATGGCTTTAAATCTTAATAAGAATATATGAATAAGAGGGGTCTATTTAATTTAATCAGTTTAACAAGTTTTTTAATGATTGTGTAATAATTGTTTTTCATAAATAATTGATACAAGATTTCTTTTACAACAAAACATTTTAAATGCTGTAAATATTTTAAAATCAGCTAATCGAAGGCTTTTATGTTTATTTAAAATACTGGATATCTGTAGGCAATTACTGGCGTATATTTCATGGTGAAACCAATTTTGAAAATTATTTGGTGGAAAGTTCATAAGACAGACCTACTGGAGTTACCAATACCAATGGGAGTAAAAATAGTTAGCTGGCTAATAATTACCACTCTGCTTGAAATGGAAGCTTTTTTCCCACACTTTTCTAGGTTAACACGTTTTGAAATATTACTTTACCGCAAAAATGCAGAAACACGGAACTTCTGGACAAAAATTTAGGTGACATGCACTGATGTTACATTTGGATACAGAAATGTACGACTCAATTTTCTCAATACATTATATGAACATTTCATGAACGCTCAAGTTCAATTGTTGTATATATTTCAAATTGAAAAAGTTTTTTGGTAGATGATAATAGGATTAATTAAAAGCTTATTTTTGAGATAATTACAAAATAATGAACATGATTTAAAACAGACACAAGTAAATCAAATTGATTTTACTCAAAAATTCGTTTTTGTTTTCTTTTATTCATTCGAAAGTATTGCTTTATTACTCGATTTGGTCTTATATTAAAAAACTTGTGCGTAGACCAAAGAAATGTAATTCCTTTTTCGTAAATTTATTAAAAGCTCTTTAGCTTGGGCGATAAATTGGTCTAAAATTTAATCCCGTCTTTGACTAATTGTAATAAAACCTATTATAATTAAAGTAGCAATACATTTTCAAGTCAGTGATTTGGCAATACAATAGAACAACGCCACAATAAATTAAATTGTACACATACATGCAACTACATCGATGATAAAATTATTCGGAGAAGCTTCTGTTTACACAAAAAATTTATTAAAACAATGTTTTTCATGGATTGAGCTGAAATAATTTTAAAATCAGCAGAAATTTTAATGTGAATGCACACGTTACAAAGACATGTCAAGAATGAACTTTGACTTGACATTTTATTAACAAATTCTTCAAAATTATTTTGACATAGTGAATAAAATGTCAAGAGTTGAATTATTAGAAATTAAAGGTAAATTAGCTTCTATTTCATGTATAAAATATTTCTGATAAAAACACAGCTAAATTGCTGTAAAAAACATTGTTTTTTTACCATCTGCATAAGGTTTTCGTTTGACTTCGAATCATTTCGGGTTATGAATTTGCTTATATTTATACTGGCTTTGTGACATTGGCCCGTCGATTATGTATGCTGTGGCAACAGATGGTCTGTTCGTAACGTTCGCCATCAATTTGGTATCACATTTTAAAATTTTACAAAATCGATTATGGAGACCATTTTCGAAAACGGAGGAAGAATCACATACCAAGTTAAAATATTATATCTTACCATAATGTAATATTGAGTTTATACAACGAGTTACGCGATATTTACAGTCCTATTGTATTTGGGCAATTTCTGATGACGTCATTGCAATTGTGCGTGATATTGTATCAAATGATGAAGGTTACTTTAATGTTAATTACTTTGGCTTTATGAGAATGTTTCTTTTTTTTATATGGATTCTATTCTTGTTCTAATTATCAACTGTACATTTTTGACTTCGATTTTTATTTTAACTTTTATATATTGTTATGGTGGTGAAATAAGAAACGGAGTAAAATGTACCTGGTCAATTGATAAAGCGTCTTTATACATTTAATTGCATTGTTTTAATTTAGAATTTTTGAACCTCTTAACACAAATTACTTAAAAACGGGTTTGGGTGGGTATGATCAAATGTTAATTAATAATATATGATGACAGCTTAACCATTATTTTATCAAATAACAATGTATAACATAATTTCTTACAAGGGTGAATGACATAAAATATTTATTCAATTTTCTTTTGCTCCTCCAGAGCTTTATGGTGGGAATTTCTGTACAAGTGTCAAGTTGGTATAACTTGAAGCCCACACCACACGATGCTGCTGCTACTGAGTGTTGCGTTCAGCGTGAAGCAATTATTAAAATGGCTTTATGAAGCATCTTTGAAGCTAATTTTATGGCGGTAATTATTTTATACAGCTGTGAATTTTTTTTAAATCGTTTTATTTTCCTTATATTTTATCTGCAGTTTTATTTTGTTATTCTTCTTGGTAGAAATGTGTCACAGTTTTAATATGTGGTTTTATCTTCTATCTGTTCATAGATTCTTAAGGCAGCACTTTCTTATATAACACTTATACAGTCAATTGAATAACTTTTACGGAGGCATTTATAGACCGGATAAACAGATGGCTGAAGTGTGCACATATAAATTACTGTGATGATATGGTGTGCTAAAAGAAAAAGCTTTAAGTTTATGTATTACATAAGTTTAACAAAGATGTCGTTATTGATGCACCTACTAATATACACACTATTATTAAATGAAATAAATGATAACTTATGTATAGGGCTTGCTTTACTTAATTAACTTTTGCTGACACATTTACTAGTTAACAGCATAGTGGTGAAAATCTGTAAATAATATTTGTGTTTGTATATTAAGGCTTTGCACAATGCAACTATGGTATATAATGCGTAAAGCGTACTATCTCATTATTTTTTCCACATTGTTTTCAATTCGCTGATATTACAAACTATCCAACACAAAACATTACTATTTGGGGACTAAGGAAACACTGAGCTTGACTACGTCGACGACATTTGTTTTTATTTGGTTTACAAACACTTCAATATAATGGCAATTTTAAATGATCTTGCTAAACTTGCTGCAAATGTTAGAAAAAGCACACAAGCATTTCTAAAACACAAGTGATACTAATCAATTCTATATCTACCATACATTCATTTTCTTAAATTAAGTATCATAAGAACTGCAAGCGGATCAGTCGAGAAGGTATGGGAATCGACTCTCGGATTTTGGGAGACACTAATGTAAGAATATATAATGTGATGCATGGAACCCACCGAGTCCAAAAGCTTTTACTGTCTAACAAATCTGCACAGACATTTAATTGAAGTTACAAAACAATAGCCTACAATCCTAGAAATTCGATCTAGGAAATGAAAATGAAATTGTTCATACGCACAAAAAGTAACAAAATGCGGAACGTATTGCTGTTGATTCAAGCCTAGGAAGACACAAGAGAGTTGGACTAGCATATACCTGAAGACGCTTAAGTGGATGCAAAATGCGCATACAGACAAAATAAAACCTTATCCTCAGATAGCATTAAATGAAATGATTTTGTTACTGCCCTCTATTGCTCCCAGCAACTCAGAAAGTATATTTCTTGAGTAAATTGAATGCATTTTAATGAATTTCACAAACAACTCAAACTAGTCAATTTTAAGGTAATAATTGCACTGCTTTTTGGTTTAGAAATTGTATAAAAAGTTGTTTTTGTTTTGCTGAAGGCAACAAAATGCTTATCTTTTGTTGTTTGGCGGACCAGGAATTTTCCACTATAGCTTTAGCGGATACTTAAAGTTTTCAAATAAAGTAATGGTATAAAGTTGCAAAAATAATCAGCAATTCCTCGAAATTATATCAAAAGATTCATAGCTTTTCAAAGTAATAGCCTTCGTATCTGAGAATCAAAATCGTTATAACTTTGCAAAATGACTTTTTAAGAGCGCTTCTGGGTCTGCCCTAAAAGGAATTTTTATATACAATTGGATAAGAAAATATTTTGAATTGTAATACATTATTTTGTTCATTTCTGGCTTTTAAATTACACTATTTATTACGAAAAATTGCTCTAAAACTTCTACAACACTAATCACCAAAAGTCATGAAGGTAAATTTTGCTACAGGTTGTATTTATACATATGTATGTCTTGGCGTAAATATGTATTTTCAAGAAATTTTATGTTTACATGCAAATTGAAATATATTTCTACTCGAGAAAACTTAAAATTCAATATTGAAATAATGTTTGCTTTTACCAAAGCGGTAAGGTCGGTAATACAGCAGCAAGACTAGGAAAAATCTGCTGGAAGTTTTTGTTGAATCAATGCGAAATCACGAACAAAATTTATAGCTGTGCTGAAAAACTCATCAGTTATGAATTTGTTTGCTATAACTCCTATATTTTTATTATTTGAATTATCATTTATTCCATAGCTAGAACTGCTTATTTATTTACTATAAAAGATTAAAAGCATTCAAAGAAACTTTTCTAACTATATGTTAAGCACCTCATTAAAATGGAAAAAACAAACTCAAATAATTTTCAGGCATGCATGTCTGCCAGCCGTTAATTATCTTTATAAACTGCAGAATGCGTCTTATACACATGTATACACATCCATAGATACATATGTATGTATGGGATGTACAGAACTTCCATAGATGTTTGATTACATGCACACATTGACTGCTTTTTGGCAAACACTTGCATAACTTTTTTTACCAGTTACCTATATTCTTGTCGTTATTTGATTGGCACCATGTCGCATCTTAAAAAAAGTTCTTTTATTTGCTCTTTTGGGTTTTAATGAATAAGAGAAAGTCGTCAAGTGGCAAACAGTCTACATAATTCGAAAATGAAAAAAAAACTTATACTTATTAATTTTGTAGATGGAGACTGGGTTTGTTTATTTTATGTTTATTTACTGAATTGCATATTTGTTACGTTTCCAATCATAACACTCTTAACCGTTCGATAAATGCTTTCACTTTAATGAAAGCTACATTGGCTGCGTATACAGTCTCTAGTATATTATTCGATTAAAATTAGCCTTGGAATCTTCAGCTCAAATAAAATTATCTAAGTCAGATTTGTCAATAACTAATCAGAATAAAAGTTAAATAAATAACATATTAAATATACAAGCTTAGTATTACGACGATGACGATAGTGAAAATGAGAGGTAATTTTTTTATAATAAAGCTAGGAAAACCAGCGCGCTTCATACCCACAAATTTCAAGGCTCTAACCCAACAATCCGCAAAGTTATACAATTTTTGTTATGAGATTTTTAAAAACTGCGTGGGTCACGTAAAATGGTGTGTTAAAATAGGCGTCGCTGAAAAGCAATGAAGCCTATAGTTTATCCCAGAGCCCAACCTAATTGGTGTAAAATTTTATGAAGATCGGTCCACAGAAGCTATTTCATAAAAACAAACAATCACACATTTAATTTTATATATGCATATAGATTATTACGAGAGAGCAACTAGTTTGTTTTGAGTTAATATTTGAGTAAGAAAAATTGAAAGGTTCGACTAAAAATTTTACAATTTGTGGTAGACTCAAAAACACGCTTTTAAATATTTTCAGTGTAAGTTGAAATAAGAGTAGAATATATAGACAGGTAATTGCAGTGCTTATTAAAAACTAGTTTTTAATTGTTTTTTATGAGAGATTTGTTCATTTTCATTTCAGTTGTAGCAGTTTAGATGAATAACCATCACCAAGAATAAAAGCCATTTAAATAAAACCGCTGGGTGTATGTGCTACATGACCTAAAATATATTTTTTAGTTTTACAAAACTGGTATGGACTCAACATTTTCTTGCAACATAAAATATCTCTTCGTTTGTTTGAAAAGCTACTGAACAAATCCGACCAAAAATGGACCCTGGGTATATATAGTTATCAGGGAAGATGTTGGGAATAAGTCAAAGAAATAAGGGATCTTATAAGAAAATAGAATTATATATAATTTATTTGAAATAACAAACGAGTCTAATTAACTAGCATTTTTCCCATTTTACTTATGGAGCTTAGCATACTGGTGTTCAGTACTGGGTTGCTGATGTTTCAGCAGAGCAGATAATTTGGAAAGTTATTCGCGCCATTCGCGCTGTAATATTCCAGTTATATCCAAACATCAGTTTTGCCAGCTTTACAAATTGTGTACATATACATACGTATATATATCACATTACATAAATGAAATACTATCCTTAGTATAGGAATAAAAGGAGAAATTACAAACAAATAAATTACAATAGAGAAAATAATTGATTATATCAAAACTAGTTTGGACAGATTCTTTTATATCAAGAGAAATACAGTCCTTGTTTGTTGAAAGAGCGTCAAAAGTAATTTTAACAGTGGTAAGATACGACCAGCGATTATCAATTTCTCTTTTTTTTAGTGGAATCAATGCGAAATGTATAAAAATATTTTTTCCAAAAATTTTACTAATTTTTAAAAGCTAATTCTATTTTATATGCATATATATAGTATTGCGGTCAAATGAACTTAGATATTGTTTTCCTAGCTTTGAATTTTTCGTCACATATCGTTAATACTTTTTTTTTATT
This sequence comes from Eumeta japonica, assembly GCA_005406025.1. NCBI lineage: Eukaryota > Metazoa > Arthropoda > Insecta > Lepidoptera > Psychidae > Eumeta > Eumeta japonica. The sequence continues at coordinate 3,957 of BGZK01005004.1, read as the reverse complement.
TTATTTTCTTTGTGCAACTTTTCTACTTTACTTGCAATTATCCTAAGCTGCCATATTGATAAAACAATGTGCCAACAAACTTTGAACTCTAACAGATTTAAACTACTCTAAAGTTATTTAATAAATTTGGTTTCAGCCCATGTTTAATCCATCAAGTTTAAGTAACTTGCACACTGACTTGTGCTGTTTTTATAATTTTTTATTTATTTATCAATAATTTTAATTTTGAGTCAAATATTTATTGTACTAACACTAGCACAGGTACAGAATTCTCAAGAAATTTCTCTCGTTATTAAATATAAGAGGCTTGAGACCAAATATAGTTTTCGTAAAATGTTAAGTAAAATATGAAAGTTTCTATGTCAGTTTATTTTACAGCACCCAAAATATGTATATTAATTGTAACCCAGCAAATATTTCATTCAGATGCGACCTACATCAATATTTTTCTCTTATTTGTTCTTATTCAGCGTGTTACACATTGCGCTCGATTAGTGAAGTCTGCTTTCGGGCACGAACAAAGTCAAGCCACTGCTTAGACATAATTAATTAGTTTTATGCTCACAACTTTATATATATAGATAACAAAATTAATTCATTTGTATCAATATGTGATATTTACATATTCTGGACTGAAATATTTTGGGCTTTTCCTGGCGGTGCAATTAATGTGAAAATAAATTACTCTAAATACAAACTGGCCTTTATAGTGATTTGAAGATTTGGAGGGAAACCAAGCAAATATTAAACACTTTATAACTTATATATGTATCTATTTACTCTCTCTGCAGCCTGAGAATCATTCGTAGTTTTAAAAAGTGTTCAAATGCTCGTTTTGTGTTTATGAGTCACAAGCTTTAAAAATTAAATTATAATTTTATAAAATGAGCTTAAACGCTTTCCGACATAGCTACGTTCTCCTCGCATTTTCTGCTGCATCAACATTTGCTTCAAGCATTATCATGAAATTTGAACAAGGAAAAAATGTTATCAAAAATTAAATTTTTTTTCTATATATTTTAAATATTTTGGCTTCAAAATGAATAAAAATATGCTGCATTTTAATATTTTGCTGCCTCCCAAAAGAGGCGTTGAACAGCAGCCACCACTTTGCTTGCAAGTTTTTGTTTTAAAACATTTGTTTTTCTGCCACTAATGTACTTGTAACTATGTATATATGAATGGCTGCTTGCTTGTGCATAAAGTGCACAGAGCCGCATTAATAAAGTAAATGGTACATAACACTTTACTTTGGGGAAAATTATAGATTTTTTTTGCACTTGCTTTGCATAAGATTTTTACAGCGAATATTGTAAGCAAGTTAAACAAACTTAAAATATACAAATAAAAAAATTTAGTATCTTTATATATTTAGTTTTTCAGCTTGATTTTGGTATACGATGGTGTGGGAGGGAAATAACTACAATTTTCAGAAAACTGTATATTGTGCAAATAAAAAAAAGTTGACCTAGAAACTTTTGTATTTTTATAATTTTTCTTCAGTCGACTCTCATGTAATTTTTGGTTATTTAATGCTATAAAACAATAATCTGGAGACTCTGATAGGTTAAACTGTATTCCTCTCTGTGAATTTATTTTCTCAATGTTCTATTAAGTTTTAATAAAAAGTACTACGAATTTGCAACTTCATACAAATTGTAATACAATCACATGTAGCATAGCATCTCAAACTGAAATCGTTAGAGCAAAAATAACCGTTGTATCTTATTTTGACAAAGATAATTCTGATCGTATTTTTGCATAAATTAAGAAGGCATTTATGTTACTTGTCAGCAAAATCTGTTTGGCCTTGCATTTTTGATGAAAACGTGCCGTTAAAATAGATAAGTTGGTGGTCCAAGAACCAGACATCGGCAGTGAAAAATTTCCAAAGGGTGTTGTCAATATTGTTAAAGGTTATTCTTACGCATCCAAACATATATCAGACGTTGTTTCCCCACTGAGCAAGGACATTTTTTCGTGATTCGCCATAGACCCAACATTTTTAAAATCAGACCGTTTTCAGTGGCAGCAGAAGGAGAATGGTGATTGCGGTAGATATAGAAAAAACAATTAAACTAATCACGGATTATAATAAGTGTTTAACATGCGATGAGAAAATTAAGTAGTATTTAGTCCAAGCTGTTGTAGAGCACTACCGTCAATTACATTCTTCTCATAGAATTCTAGTAATGACTTTAAAACTCGGTTCATGCCCATCATAAATCTAAATATTTTTGGACGAAACTGAAGCCGTATTACTTCAATAAATTCTGTAGTGTTAAAAATCAAGAAAAGCATAAACGTAATCATAAATAGCCATGACCAACGGTATATACAAATCAATCAAGCTAAAATGAACGCACAATTACATTATCTTTAATACTAGAGCGTGACTATTGCAACTTTTATCCGAACCGCTCTAAATGCCTTTAATCTATACAATATTTAATATTTCTTAATATTTCCTGTGGTTGGTATGTAAGGATTTCTTATCCTTACTGCACTTTTAGCAGCCAGCTGATGTTAAACGAAGCTTAGATTTGGCATCTTTGGAAGTACTTTCTTTACAGAAAGGCGTAGCAGATCCAAATATCTGATTTTCGGTCTATGAGATGGACATATTTTAAGTCTCATATTTTAAGTAGCACAAACAATCAAGAATCAGAAAAAATGTTTACTTGACTTTTCAAGTTTTTAATGATAACCAATCGTAGGCAACAATTTTAAGCAAAATAAAGTCGAAAGTCGACGTACTGTTGACACATATAGTGGATCTAAAGTAACTAGATACTTCCTCCTTGTTCAAAATTCTTAGTTGTATTCTTTATTACTTGCGCAACTTATATTTAATTTTATTAATTAAAGCATGAGGAACAATGTGTATGCCAGTGCATTCACGTTATCAGAACTAATTAATATTTGTAAACAATTTTCGAAATACTAAGTTTCGTTTGGTTTATTTAAATCGCTGATAATGTTATCATTTTTCGAACTGGCAATTACTACTCACAACAACAAACTGAGTTTTCTTTCTCAATTCTGAACCCGCAGCTTCCAACCACAGCACTTTTTTTACCCCAAACAAAACACAATTTAGTTTATGTCAAAACTCGTCTCAGTGGGGAACGTTCTGTGGAAGCAGTTGTTTATTTTAAACCAGCAACAAACAACATATTCCCTTGATTTTACAATTTTAGTTTAGTTTTGTTGGCAAAGTCACACATGTAATAAAAAAATTAACGATTTGGAGATTTCAAACCAAAAAACTAATATCAGCAAAAACTAAAACATAAAAGACAACCCATCAAAAAAGAAATCACTTTCAATATATCTCTGAAAGGAATAAAGTTCTACAACGCAGTTTTGTTTGATTTTGAAGTTGGTTCGCCAACCGTATGCTTCCATATTAATTTTTCTTTCCTACAAGGTTTTTATCATTTGAATTTTTTTTTTCAATGGCTAAAATTATAACCATGTGCTGTTCATACTCTGCACTTTGTCAACATCAACATCATCGTCAGCATCATCAACATCAAGTCATACATGTTAACCACCGTTCAGCTGTTACAACACTTTTCACGCTCTTTCATGCCACCACTGCGGTGCTGATAGTGCTGAATTTTGTTTCGCTGTCAGAAGCCCAAATCGGATATTCACGTTATTTATCAGAGTTACGCATACAAGAGTTACGCAACATGGCCATACGTTTGGAGCATTCTATTGACATGGATAAATTTGTGTGCGAAAGTTACTTTGATTATGTGTGCGGTCGTAATCGTCCTTTATTTTCAATATTGGGTATGTATGTGTATATATAGAAACATTCACATGTTTGTGTGAGCGATTTTAATCAACATTTTTGCCAAGTTAATTTTACATTGGATTTCTTTTGTTTTAAAAACCAGTCTTGTATATAATTGTTTATAGGATATAAATCTGCCTATCACGTTATAT
>BGZK01005003.1:0-10388 GCA_005406025.1 Eumeta japonica | reverse complement strand
TATTTGTTTATTATATATATATATATATATATATATATATATATACTGATAATAGTGTTTAATTTCTTTTAATTTTCAACTTAAGAAAATTGGAATGCAATAACAAAAAAGAAATAAATGTTTATTTTATATTCATATTACAATTTATGGTATGCATATGTCACTCCTCCCCTCCCCAGGTAAGTCAATGTCCTCATTGACATTTTCTTTATTAATTTGCTTTTTCATAAAGATATTCTTCCTAAATTTAATGCATAAGCCTAAGATTACTAACAATATTATAAAAATTAAAATTAATAGACTTATAGAATAGTTGTTAGTTTTGGTATTTATTATATCAAAGGTTTGCTTGTCAAAAGCACCTCTTTATTTAATGAATGCTAAAAGTTAAGTGTCCAAAAACATTTTTTTTTTCTTAAAAGTAAAACTTAAAATTAATACAAAGCTTAAAATTATTACAAAGATTTTTTTGCTTACTTCAACCAAACTTAAAATTATTGGGAAATTCATTCCCTCAAGTCAGACGTTTGCATGAAAATGATGTGTTTGCATTTATCAATGCAAGCACAATATTAAAATAATTTCGCAATTTAAAGAGAAAACAAAAAAAAAAATTAGTAGCAAATTGCCTTTTTAGGTCACTAACCCGTGTCATGTTAATTTCCTGAAATATTTCGTTGGAAAAATATCGAAAATTATTAAAATGACATTAAAACAATTTTGTAATTAAGAAGAAAAAGAAAAGAAAAAAAATTAATGACAGGTTGGTCACCAACTTGAATCGTGTTAACTTATCTATGTGTTTCTTTAACTTTGGCAACAATACATTTTCCTTTACCAAATTTTCTAGATCTTTTTCTATTTTTGTTTCACAATGAGTTCAAAATTATCAAGTTTTACTTAATTACAATTATTTAATCATATAATATTATTTCCTTTTATTTTATATTCAAATCATTACAATTTTGGTTTATTTCTGTTGCATTTAAGTTTTTTGCAACTATTATATTTGGTTCAATAAAATACAAACAATTTGATTCTTTACTTTCTTTATACTGACAGTTAGTTTTATTATTATTTATTAAATTTTTGATTTTACATTCATTCCCTATTGATATCACCTTATTATCTAACAGTTGGTAGACAATATTATGATTGGCTACATAATCTATTCTTTCGTCCAGTACCAACTCATCGTTATTTTCATCCGGCATTGGGATAATTTTTATTCTTTTGTATTTATCGAATTCAATAGGAATAGAAAGTATGAAATAAATTAAATCTCTCTCCAGCCAGATTGAAGTTTTTATATTTTCGAACTGCATTATAGTTAAATTCGTCAAAGTCTGCAAGTCGATCAGTTTTAGGTTTATAATGCCCAGTCTAGCCAACTGCATTGCTAATTGGATATCTTCGATATGTTCGAGGTATCTTTTTACATTGTCTAAAAATATGTCTGTGCAGATCCTTTCCGTGATCTTGTTCTGCACCCTTGACACGAATTACATTTATCACCGGGAAGTGTAATAAAAAAACAACTTTATTATTTAAGTGTTGAATGTCAATTCATTAATTGTTTATTGATTTTTCTTATTTATAGTTTTACAATTTATAAAAGTGCTTATACTAATTCCCAGAATAATTCTAGGAAATTGAAAAATACAAGAAATGATTAAATATGACTAATTAAATAAAAAGTTAAATTAGTTTACAAAAATATTAATTCTTGGAAGAACTTTAGGAAATAAAATGAAACTAAAATAAAATTGAATAGTTTGCATAATTACAATATAATACAATATGTAGGTCATAAGTTAATAATAAATAAATGGTTCAATATTGGGTTGTTGCTCTTGGTGGTTTAGTTGGTGGTATAGTGTTTCCATAACTCACGTCCGACTCCAGTTCCTGCAATAATCTACTTTCATTGTTCACGTGATCTATCAGTTCGTTGAATTCGTTGGTTGTTATTATGTTCGCTTTTAAGTCATCAAACCTGCTCTCCAACTCCATTTTATCGTCCTTGTTCAAAGTTCCAAAAAGAAATTTTAATCCGTCGCCCACCACATTTTCCAAACCACGTCTATGTCTAAAGGAAAATATTTGCTTTTTTTAAATGCTAGTGTAAGGTATTTTCTTACTGTGTCCGTTTGGTAATATTTTTTCGAGTTGTACTGTTCGATAAGGGTGTCGTAAGTCAGATCAAGATAAGTTTTGTTAACAGTCAAAATATGGTATTTGTACTTCATTGGGTAATCTAAGTGACCCTGTTCAATGACTGTGAAGCCATAGTTATCTTCTATGTTGCTTATTTCGATCGTCTGGCCACCAACTCCTGTATTCACTGAGAGAAGCAACAAGACAATGGTCGAAAGCTTCCAGGTTTTAGGTTTGTTAGATTTTAGTGCACCTGAAAAAATTGATTCTTGTTAGTCCTGATTGTGATCTTTCTTCCTCTTAAACTGCGACTTATACTTCCTAACGTGCCTATCCTTGCACTTAACAACATAATGTTCATTATCGTTCTCAGCCTGTACGTCTCTGACTCTCTTGAATGGGGTTTCAACTTTTTTCAATCGTTTTCTTGAATTATCCGCGCTCAAGTACTTAGTGTCTATTGCTTTCTCTACCCTAGTTTTATTTATATTATTTATTCTGTTTTCTTTAACCCCTTGTGGATTTGTTTGAGGTTGAAGTTTATTAAAAAATATATTATACTATGTCTCTCCTGTAGTAGAATCAACTATGGTATGATTATATGTAAAGATTATTTGCTCAATTTGCATGTAAATCAGTTCTTTGTCATTTGAAGTGTTAATAATTCTAAGCTTTTCGTTAAGTGTTTTATGCAAACGTTCAATATCAGAAATACCTGTTTTACCTGTAGTCACCTCCAATTTTATATTCAACTCCTCAAACCACTTTTTTATGTTAATATTGTTCATTCTCTGATCCTGGTCTATCTTCGAATTTTTGAGGACCCATTGTGTTAAATACTTTTAAAAGAGCTTTTTTGGTTTCGATCCAGTTCAATGACTTTACTGGTTCAGCTGTGGCAAATTTCGAAATCATATCTATACAAGTTAAATAGTTTTCTTTATCCCATTGCCAAAGTCTATCACGTATTTTTCTCTTGTTTCGTAAACAGGAGGTGTGATTTTAAATGGTAGTTTATAATCTATGTGGTCCGCTTTACAACGATTACAAAGTTCACACTCGTTTATAATACGAGATATTTCTTTAACATAGTTTGGGAAATAATATTTTGTTTTAAATATTTTGACTACTTTCTCTATACCTGATGCAATCCGTTTAAATGAATTTCCAAAATTTTTGTCTTAAAATCAGGGTAACTATTCAAATTTTCCAAAAGTCTGGTCGATCTCAGAGCCCTGTTTTTCCTATTCAAAACAATCTGAACATAAATTCTCTGAAATTCGATAAAATCACCGTCGTTCGGCATATAAAGTGCTATATTAATATTAAGTAAATGTGTTTTAATTATCTCTTTAATTGATTCTGTATCAGATTCTTAAAAACGACCGTTGTAGCGTGATTGTAAAACATTTTCCTCTGCAAAGACTTTATTCTGATTTCCCCTAATAAGCTTAATCTGATTCTTAAATACATTCAAGGGTTTTTCAATTATTGATATATACGAGGAATTATCTTCATCAGCCGAGTGAATTGTTGCAGCTACAGATGAAACATCCTCCGCTCCATCAACCTCGTCGGCTGGCTCACTACCATTCTTCTCAATCTCCTCATTGAAGTTACAATTCTCTTTTCTTGCACGAGACAGTGCATCTGCAACGTGATTTTCCCTTCCGGGAATATGTTTGATTTCGAAATCAAATTCATTCAATTTTATTTTCCACCTCTGAAGTTTCTGATTTGGTTCTTTAAGATTTTGCAACCATTGTAATGGTTTATGATCGCTATTAATCAGGAATCTTCTGCCGTACAAATAGGGGCGGAAGTACTTTGTCGCCCACACAATGGCCAGTAACTCTTTTTCAGTAGCAGAATAATTTAGTTCATGCTCATTTAGAGTGCGGCTCGAAACAATTGGGTGTCCGTTCTGGGACGGCACCGAGGGCAGAATTAGAAGCATCCGTTGTTAGAGTGAATTGCTTCTCATAATCTGGGAAGGCCAAGATTGGTTCATTAACGATCAGGAGCTTAACAGTATCGACAGCATTAATATAATCCTATAAGGTCTCCCAAGATTGTGTTCATCAATCGTTGGAAGGTTGAGGGCGCGTTTAAGACCAAACGTTATATCGTTCAGCTTCCGGTAGTCGACAACGATGCGCCATTTTGCTTACCAGTCGAATCGAGTTTCTTGGGTACAACCCAGATTGGCGCATTATAAGGCGACTGGCTGTGACATATTATGTTCTGATCCAACATTTCCCGAATCTGCCTATTAACTTCGTCCCTATGGACCTGAGGGTAACGATATGTCCTGGAATATATTGAATCTTCATGGATGGTATTGATTTTATGTTTCACAACATTGGTAGAGGTTAATTTATCCCCCTCCTTATAAAAAATGTTGTTGTATTTCTTCAACACCACCTTTAAGCTTGTGAATTCCTCCTTACTGAGGTGATCCAATTTAAATATTGATTTGCATTCGCGATCAATAAAATTCAAGGATTCTGCATGATCATTTTGCGGGGTATCAAATTCACCCCCTTGAATTTGCTTATATTCAGGCTGATTGAGCTGTGAATCAGGGTTAATATTTTTCTTAACTAGAAGGCTTTTTACTTCCTTTTTTCTTTCTGATTTTCGTTCAAAAAGGAATATCCAGTCTTGCCCCCAATTTCCTTAAATTATCAAAGCGCAGTAGGCCTGCATAATTGTTACTAAACCCATACGCATAAAACACCAATCTAACTCTTGTTATGGGACTAAAAATTTCCAAGGCCTCATTGAGAACAATATTCCCAGTAGCTGTTCTAACACAAACGGGATCTACCCTATTTGGGGAAAGTGGCAAAGCGTCTGGGCGTAGAAGGCTGATTGAGGATCCCGTATCAATCAGGAACTTATAAGCTTTACCTTGTATTATTATTGAGACGATGGGAAGGGGTTGGAGGCCGCTAAGTGAAAATTTTCGACCTCCATGGGTTCGGCAGGGCCAAAACGCCTAATACGAGATTGCATTGAGTCATTTATCCTTTGGCGCTTGTAAGGACGTGAATTACTGGGAAATCTATTATTATAATTGTCTAGACTACTATTGTTACTGTTTGTGTTAATATTTTGTCCGTTGTTTCTATAGCCGTTATAATAGCTATTCCGAAAGTTTTCATTACTGTTATTCATAAGATTTGGGTAATTAAAGGTATTTCTATTCCGATTTGGGATATATATGTTCCTGTATTCATTGTTCGCTACCTGAGGATAATGGCGGGAATGATCGGTTCTGAGTAATTTTGTCGTTCTTCGTTCAAAGTGTCTGTTGTCCAGTTCATTGTTTTGTCTGAGAATATCTACCGCCGATTTAAAATCCGCTGCTAAATTCGCATTAACAAGTGCGGTCAAATGATTGGGTAATTCTTTTTTTAGTATTTTAAAGCTTGAGAGTTAGCTTCACTCTTATAAAATTTTTTTTCATTACTTAATCTAATTGTATCGTGTATTCTACACAAGCTTATGTTAATTTCATCGCACACTTTTATGCTATCCTCAAATGTAATATTGCTTAATTTTGAAATAAGTGTTGGAATTGATTATTGCTCACCGCACTCTTATATCAGTAGTCGCTTTAGTCCGCTCCAGTCCTCTGGTTGTTCTTCTAATTAAATTTAGGGCTTCTGTTACGCGTCGGATAGTTCGCACTGTATGCATTTGAATGTAAACAACCGTTCAAAACTTACGAGGTAAAGGGGTATGAAAATGGTGACCAGCTAGCTCAAAATATTTGTCGTTAGTTCTTAACCCGTGTCTTGACGCGAAACACATAGCATGTTCTCACACCCATAGAACATGCGAAAATACAATCTGATACCTGCCATATATTTGTGACCATGGTAAGATGAAACTCCATGTAGGGTACATTTTTCCCTCCCGAAAAAAAAATAATCAAAACTCCGATGACAGACCACATACCCCCTAATTCAAATCCGTCCCAAAAAACTGATCATCGCTCAAAATTGTTCATTCCTCCAACTAGCCATCATTCCCTACAATAAATTACTTTAGCAATGCATGTTATGATTTATAATATCAAGCAAATTCAATTTTATTTAAGCTTTCCAATAGAAATCCAAGGAATCATATTGACGATAATAATAATAGTATAGTAACAATAAAATAGTAGATATTAGATGAGAATAAATTTTAATTATAATAATATATATAAAGGAAATTAATTAATGGGGTTTTCCCTTTTTTTTTACTCACATGAACTTTGTTATTATGTTGTCATGTCTTGATGGGCCCAGCAATGACTGCATACAATCTGACAGTTTATCATTAAAAAGAATTATAATACGTATAAATATATTGGAAAAAAAAATTGATGTTCAACAACAAGGTTACTGAATATTTACAAATTCCTACTTGAAATTTTAAGTTACTTTCCTAATCAGCAACTTTCATACATATGTATATATGAGTATCTATATTGCCAATCGAAAATTATTTTAATTAGCGAATAGAATATGAAATAAGTTTTAACAAAATCTTACATTATGTTATTTTATACTGGATTGCGATTAATATTTCAATTAATCCTTTTTCTTTTTAAACTTGTGGCTTGAGAAACAAAAACCAAAATAATCCTTGTTTTGGCTCAAACAAAGATTTTTTTTCTTTTTTTTTTGTTTTGTTCGACTTACATTTGTAAAGTTTTCTTTCTAATTAATTATATATATTTTTTTCAATTTAATAATCATTAACCCTCGGTTCAAGAAAAATCCAATTTCAAATATTAATTTTTTTATATGTAGTAATTTCAGGTTTCTTTTATAATTTTATTTTTACTTCTTGACTTATTACTTTTTTTCTAATTTTCAGCTTCCGTTTTATACATATTACAATTCCAAATTCTAGTATTAATCTTATGAAGATTCAGCTTTAAGTATTTCTGTTTGGTTTTGATTCAATATACAAAATGATCGTGATGTTCGGATTCATGATTTGTTTAGTTAATAATTAAATTTTGCTTACTTTTTCCCTCTGGTGCCTTTATATACATACAACAATTTTGTACAAAATGATTTTCAAATAAAATATGTATTGAATTTTCCTAATTTTCTTTTTTCCTATTTATTTGTTTGCTGGTTATTCCTTCTTTTCCTTATTCCAGCCTCAAAATTCTTTGTATATGTATATATATATCACACTTATAAGAATGGAATTTAATAAAGTTAAATTTTGGTTCCTTTATATTTTTTTTTCTGTGTATAACAAAAATTAATTATTCATCGTTGTAATTTACAGTATATACATGCATACAATTGTACATGCGTATACATATATGTATATTTATTATACATGTACATATTATAGTATGTACGTTTGTCAGGCGAAAAGGCAAAAATTCCCAATGTACTGCAGACACTTACAGGCAAAGTAAATCTCTAAACACGTATATGAACGACACTTCTGCACCTTCGACTAGTTGTTCGCTATAATTTTCCAGGAACTCCTTACTGGATAATTGCGTCCAGTTGGCATGCACGTCTCCCACTGGTCCCTTTAAAATCCTATACTCAGCATCCGTATGTCGGCTTATAAAATTATCAACATATGTATGTATATACCTATGTATAGGCATATACAAATTACTTTTTTTTTCTTCTTCTCTTTTTCTTTTCGGACTGCAGGCTAACTGACTGGTTGAAACTTACTTCACGAGTGACAAACACATTTTCGTTCTACTATGTTGAACTTGAAGAAGTTAAAAAAAATAGTTCTAGAAAATTCAATGCCAAGAACAGTTGCAATTGAAACATCTTAAGTTTCTTTTTCTGTTCTTCTCGTGAGAGACTTTCATATGCCCATACATACATATGTAGCTATGCAAAATCAAAAAAATTCAATCAAAATGTTATTTGCGTTTCGTTTCTCTAATTGCCCATAAAAAAAACAATAATTGTAAAGAGATGTCTCCTAATGTGAGATCAATATCAAATTCTTCGAGAGAATTTACAGCGATATATTGGTACAAGCAGCACATACATATGCAGGTGAAACATTGTTGAATAAAACGATTGCTTTAACCTTGACATTGAAAAATCAAATGTAGGTCAGTAGAATAACAAGAATAAAATATATGTTAACAAATTATTTGTAATGTTTTTGAAAAAAAATATTTTTGGCTAGAAGCCAACTTTATTGTTTTATTATTTCTTAAGAACTAACTTTAGAATTTTAATTTTAAGCCTCGGTTGCTTGATCAGTCACGTTGCACGCAGGTGATTCTGTACGTCAGCAATTCGGTAATTCTTACATGTTATTAACTCATATTTAGATCGTCATGATTGGTAACAGCAGCGTGAAATACGTTACCGTTTAATTTTATTTAAAAAAATACAACTTTTAGGTTTTAACACCAATTTTATTTCTCAAATCTTTACTTAATTTAACAATGGTTTTATATTATAAAAATGCAGTATAAGCTTAAAGTAATTATTGGGAAAATACAATTTAACAAAGGAAAATACAACTTGCTAAATTGTTATTAAAAATGTTGCGAAATGTTGGCTTGTACGGAAGTTCAGTTTGTTGAACTTTCGTACAAGACAAAATATTAATTTAGTCAAAGTGAAATCAAAATAATTCTTAAGAATTGAAGTGAAGCGATTTCCTGTCTGTCTAGTGTATTGGCTTTCTTGTTGGTAGTGGGTATGTAACTCCTCCCCGCCCAGTTTGAAGGGACAGAAGGGACGAAGGGATGGCAGCTTCATTTGGGATTTCTTGTTTAATTTTACGTATAACTTCTCAGGATATAAAATTGTTACTGCTATAATAACTACCCATATGAGATTCAATTAAGTTCTGCAAATTAGCCTGGAGGATATTGATATAATTTCGATTTGCTGGCTAGTATTATCATCTGATAGCTTTTTTAGGGTAATTGTTTCATCCTCAGTTGAAGCGTGAATTTGAGTAGTTGATACTGAGCAAGTATATACGTCATCCCAGAACGTGTTGATGTCATCACTATATGTTATATTGTTTATGTATGCTTCACAGTGTTTGTAATGTACCACGCCTGTTCCATCAAGGAGTGGTTGTTAATTTTGCAAGTAGTCTTGATCCTAAGTGTTTTGGGTATATTAATGAATACAATTAAGTTAGGTTCTGGTTGCCAGATTGATTGTGTCTCGCCGATGTCATTGGTAGTACACTTTGCATCTTGATTCTTAAAGAGATGGCCAATACAACTAGAGTTTACAGTTGCTTCTTCGTTTTTAAATTTTGAACAAAAAAAGGTATTTTCTATTTTTGAACATTTCTCTGATATACATATATATAATTTTAAATTCACTAAACATTAAGTAAGGTTCTGTTATAATAATCTTAGTTCTATTAATAGGTAAGGGAATTACATGATAAAATTTATATGTTTTGGAATCAAGGTTTGGGATCTTAACATTAAAAATTATATTAGATTCGTTGTAGTAAGCCTGAAGTCCTAATAACCATATATATTTTCTATTGATTTAGTTTTAATGGATTCATTTTCTAAGTGTCTGCTTATCTGTTCTATTTCCTGGATGTAGAATTAATTTAGGAATTATGTTAAGTTTTACAAAATAATTGCTTCTGATATAGTCATCATTTATATGACTTGTTAGGATATCAATATTATAGTTAATTTGGGTGAGAGGTATTGAATTTCTATAATTAAAGATTCCGAACCTTTTACTATATAATTGGGTTTGATTTGCTTGCCATTTAGGAAAAAGTTCTATGGCTTTGTAATTTCATTTATGTGATTGGTTATATTGGAAAATCTTTGCAGCCTTCAAATTAAATCTATGGTCTTTGTCAAAGAGTCTTGAAATTTTATTTGTTAGATTTGAGTTGTTCAATTTGATTATTTATTTCTTGAGCATCTATGCGTCCATGTTTCTGTGATAAATTTAATTGCATGCCCTACCCTGTCAACAATTAGTCCTCGTTTACTACGTTTGGTCGTTAAAAACCATTCTAATTTTAGTTTTAGTTCTCTGAGTTTTACCTTGTGGTATCAGTGTTGGATTCTTGTGGAACTGTTTCTGTCTAGCAAAGGTTTTAAAGGGTATTGTTGATGTTTTCGATGTTTCCCTGTACTTGTCCAGATTAATAACGTGAATAAGGTTGCTGTAACCCCGTCACTTGTCTTACTGGTCCGAGATCTATTGACAAAATACCCATGTTAT
>BGZK01005002.1:0-10401 GCA_005406025.1 Eumeta japonica | reverse complement strand
ATATACTATCTAATAGTAAACTTATTGAATTTAGACTCGTTTTTTTTATCTTCATAAAGTAGTATTCTTTTGTTGCAACGAAATAAATATTGTATAATAGTTCTACAACTCGTTCGGAAGATTGTAATATGATTAAAAAACACATCCCCAATTACAGTTATAGTTGAATCAAATCTCAAATAAAAAGCGCTAATAGATTGATATACATATTGAAGTCTTTAGGTGATACCCTGCGTACCAAATGGATTAGAACAGTCTTAAAAGAAGTGGCGTGTGCATGCATTAGGATATATACTATTATAAGAGTTATTTAACTAAATATAAAAAATGTATGTATGCATTTTTAGATATACGAAACTAATAATAGGTATACAGAAAAACACAGTCTCTCTATGCTTATGTAGGAGCGTAAAAAATGGGAGGAGAACTGAAACGTGAATTAAACGCGTAAGAAAAAGAGTCAGGACGAAAGTGGAACAAGAGTCGAGTCGAAAGTGTAGTTGAAAACGAGAATAGAAGTGACATTAGATAGAAGTGACAAAGAGAGTGGAGTGACATTTAAAAATAGCGGCATATAAGTAGTTACATATTTCTTGAGTGTGAATAAACAGAGACGCATGTTCTATTAACAAATTCACAATATGCGGGCGCGCAAATTTTGTGATCCTACGAAAATTTAAATGCTGATGTGTTGCGTGGGCAGGCACCTCAATTTCTGAAAGACGGGCTTTATATCCGATACATATTATAACATAACACGAACGAGGCTTTAGAGTTGCTCACTATGTACATCAAACAGGTACGTCCTCCTTTTTCGGGAGAGCTATCTATAAATTTGATCAGCAATAAGATAAATACGCAACCACGAATAGATAAATAGCGCCTACACTCGAAGCCCCAGGGCAACAGTTGATTGACGGGCCCTTCGTCGCCCATAAAATTAAATTTCGTGAGGGACGGCTGTAATTTTGCAGGCACTATTTCCAGCGACGCTATAATATTTGGCGCTGTCTAAATAAAGGGACGAGCCAGCAATGTCGATATTTCACGGCTGGATGCACCAATGGCGTCGCAGGCCGGCTCGGCGCGGGGGTAGGGGCGAGGCGGCGGGAGGCGGCGTAGCTTTGTTCCGTAAGTGGAAATTATAATGAAATTTATAAATACCTACGTAGTGCATTTTACCTATACAATGCTATACTTTCGAGTGAATAATACGTTAAAGGAAAAACGCATCGGTTATATAGTATTTGTGATTGTTACCACGACTGAAAATTTGTCTTGTTTTTACGTATATGTATCGTATGATATATATATATATATATATATATATATATATATATATACATATATATATATATACATATATATGCGTGGCAAAAGTTATGTCAAAATTCAGCTCTTCTATTTATTTAGGTCCTATTGAATAATCTTAGTAGATTGTTTAGTAACATTTGCTACTTCGCGTAGTTTATAATCATCTATTTGCCACACACGTTCACATTTCAATCTTTCAATTCGATTTGTATTTTTATTTACTTAATTATATATTTTTGTCAGATCCTTTTTCCGTACCTATCCACCTAATATCACTCACTTTTATATTTATGTAATGTATATAATTACAAAAATTACATATATTCTAGGGTTTTAATCCGCTTTACCGCTCAGGCATAACAAGCCCCACAAATATTTTTACTTCAGCTTGAGGTGTTTGAGCCTCGAGCCGTCGTCGCCATTGCGACCATTGGGCGCTGCCGAAGACCGTTCTCGCTAATAAAATATGTTCTCTGACATGTTCTCTGAGGCATACCACCTTTCCGTGATCAATTCATTTTAAACGGAGGGCCTTAGTCTTTGACCTCCTAATGTCGACCCGATGCGAGTTGGACGCTACCGAAGACCGTTAGGTAAATGTTTGGTTATTCATTGGTCAATTCGAATATAATAAGGATTCGAGCTAGGTACCGTCTAATTCGAAGGCAAAGGCCTCTCGTCGCTGCATTATCATCACTCTATATCTATAACATAATTATACAGCTACGTAAATTAAAGCAGAATTTTAAAACAGCTTACTGTCATTAGAAATAATTCGCTAATCAGATAGATAACTTTAAAATTGTGCTATAATTATGAATATTGTAATTAATGTTTTATATATATAATATATATATATATATATAAAACATTAATATAATATAAAATATAAAATATTAAGTGTACTTTTATACAAAACATTCATATATTGGTTTTGAACGATGACAAACAATAACGTATGTAGTAATTTGCTTCAAAAGTTATTGCAAAATAATACCTAACGATGACTGCATATTTATTTTGGGTGCAGATTGCTAATTTATATTGGTTGAAATAGAAAATATCTTTTCTCAAATGTTTCACGTTTTGAGTCAAAGGAACTTTGATGGCTATTGTTGGGAATGAATTCCGAGAACTTGCGGCGAAATTACAGAATCGCCATAGCGTGCGACTCGTTCCGTAACGGGCGGCTAGAAGCAAATACGTTCGCTGGTCGTAAAGTCGGTAAAGAACGGCGTTTTACGCCACAATCATAACCGGTATAACGACGCATAGCACGCTTGCCTGACGATTGTTATGATTGAATCCGCGTCTAAAAATGTTCGAACCGTCGAGAGTTGAACAATCTATTTATGTTTAAATCACCACATCCTACTGATTTTAAGGAATAAGAAAGTAGTAACAACAGCCGCTGATAATTAAATACATTGTTGACGAACAAAAATAAGTCTCCAATTGTTTCCACTGCGACTCAACTTCCTAATCTTATATCTTGCGTGGTAAGCAGGCTTTTTCTTCGCCGAGATCGTAATAATACAGTATTACCGATTTCCTTTTTTTTTCGAAAAATACGCGATAACAGAGCCGAGTATCGTTAGGGACGGTGTTAATTCGTCCGCCCGCGCACATCCGGTGACGGCGACGTGCCGTCTGCCGGTCG
Organism: Eumeta japonica; assembly: GCA_005406025.1. Classification (NCBI taxonomy): domain Eukaryota; kingdom Metazoa; phylum Arthropoda; class Insecta; order Lepidoptera; family Psychidae; genus Eumeta; species Eumeta japonica. The sequence goes on along the minus strand of BGZK01005002.1, from coordinate 7,427 downwards.
CGGGGACCGCTAGGAAAAAAATTGTAAAAACAAAGCACCGCCGCCGTCTTGTATGTCCCCGGTGTAATTTATGAGCCGCGGCCGGCTCCGGCGGCGCGCCCCGCCGTCACACGTCATTAATTAGAAGGCGTATTAACATTTTTTCGCTCCGCGCATCATCGCTCTTATGTCAACATTCCCTTTGGGATTTCCGCTTTTTTCCCCTCACTCCACGTTTATTGTTTGTTTTGAGACCGGAAGGACTGATTCGAAGGAGCGAGTTTTTAACTGCCGTGAAATCACACGGACGAGGACGCGGATCGGCGGGCAAAAAGCGTTGCGTCGACTTGCGGCGTTTCCGCGAGCCAGAATCGCGAGAAGGTCCCGTATAAATATTAGCGGGTGATTAGTACTGACATTCGGTTTACTATAGTCATCGAGATGAAGGACCGTTCGCTTGTTGGTTTGTTATATGCGCGACCGACGGACGCGAAGTTTTGATAAATGGAAACAAAAATAGTTGATAACAGAAAAGAAACTAGAATAGGTCAATTTCGTTATTCTACTTAGATTATTATGTATTTCAATAAAATATTTAGTATGTGAATCATGGTCCGATATATCGTAAGCAAAAGAATAGCCTTGATAATTCGTCAATTTGAACGGTAAAACCATGAGCAATGATTATATATCATTATAGTATTTCATATACATTATAAGTAATACAGTTATTACAGTAATACTGTATTTCCTATAGGTTTCGTAATAAAATAGTTGTAGGTACATTTCATTTATATGTTTTATATCTTTCAGAACTATAATATGAAACAACATGCCAAAACTCGAATATAAACCTCAATGCTATTTTGTACTAAACATTCTTCCACATCTACATGTATATAAAAGAGTAAACTGACTGACGGATATATCAACGCACGGCCCAAACTAATGGGTGATCACTAAGAAGGAATTTTTAGACATTTAACTCCCAAGGGGATGAAAATTGTAAGATGCTGTTGTAAGAAAAATCGAAACCTTTGAAGTCGAGGATGTCAAATTTATCAGTCAAGTTTTAGTCACTTACAAAAATAAAGAAAAAATGCGTACATTGCTTTTTTTTTTAATGAACCCTGAAGGAGTGAAATAGGGGATGAGATGCATGGAAAACCGAAGACGATGAAGCTATTTATATCAAAATTTATATTTTGATATAAATATCTTCATATTTACTAATAAAAAATAACAGCATGCGTTGTTCGTAAAAAAAAATCCCAAAGGCGTGAAATAAAGTTTGAAATTTGTACATAAAATACGAAACTACATGGAGCTATGAACAACAAAATGTATATTTTGGCTGCCTATTACAAAACAAAAATAACGATATGTGTCATTTTGTAAAAGTAGCTCTAAGATGATGAAATACAGATTGAAATGTTTTATGAAAAATAGGAACCACTATATGTATTTTGTCATTTTTTTATGCATGCTTAAACCACTAATCGGTTACTATGAAACTTCATGTTATACACGCGAAGGAGATGCTTTCGAAAAAAAATTTTGGCTTAATCTTCATATTTCTACTACCAAAAATTCTAAACATTCTTTTACTCATAGAAGGCTATTCTATCTGAAATTTTATTTTGTTATTACTAGCGTTTACCACGTCTTCTTCCAAATCAAAACCATGACTAGTAGCAGAATCGAAACTGCACACTGAACGAGAACTACAATTAAAAGTCAAGACCAAGATCTCGAAGTCAAGATCAGGGTCGAAATCGAGAATGAGACCAAGGTCAAAATCGAGTGTGGGATCAAAATTACAATCAAGGTAGTTATTGGGAATCGGGATGAGAAGCAGTACTGGGACCAAAATTCAAAGCGGGATCGGAATCAAGAATGCGATCGGAATCTTCTTAGATCAAGAACGGAGTTGAATTCAAAATTGGGACTGCTGTGGAATTGTGAATGAACGAAATCGGCATAGAGAGCAATATCGGAATCAGAATCGACAATAGCGATCGGGATCTTGATTTCGCGATGATACTAACATATACGCGATAAAGAAATTCATTTTATGCTTACGTGGGCGGTGCCGCTGGCGACAATTCGTTCCAATATAAAAGCCTCATCGTATCGATATGGGACGATATTATGTGAATACTTTTATATCGAGTGCAACACAGAGACAGCTCGTTGTACACTGTTCGCGAAATTAATTTCTAGCAAACAAGTGCTACAGACGTGCCATACAATTTTATAGTAGAAATCAAAGAGCTACCGATGCAATTCAACTATACCGCTACTGTGGTTGAACAACAAAGAAATAAGTGTCTACATCTTACCCATCACGAAGCTAACACCTGCATCAAGAGAAATCACTACAATGAAAACTGATATAATTTGTTTGATAATGCTTTTATAAAGATAAATCGTTTGAATTTTCAATCGATTACGCACATAAACGTACAATAGTAAGTACTTTCTCGGCATTGTTCCTAGCGAATACAAATTTTTAAGCAAACCAAAAGTGTTGATAAAACCATTAATGTTATGGTACGACCTTGAGACGATTGTATATCACGTAACAATAATAACTTAGGTGTTTCAGTGACCGGTGCCGCATCAAACTCAATCTGAACATACCACTACAAATTATTAGACCCTAGTATTAAAACCTAGAACTGATCCAGCTGAATTCTCGAACTGCTCTAATTATACATGAAAATTAAAAGTATTTTAATATTAATGTATAATTGGTATTAAAATATTAATATTATAAAAATATTTTATTTTGCAAATAATTTATGCACAAAATGAGAGAAACCTATGAGTAATATTTGGGCAACTTCAACATTCTTTATAAAGAAATAATATACGCCTGCCTCTGCTCCATCTAATATGTAAATAAATCAATATAATTTATTATCATATTCAAGTTTAAGTTTAGACATCAAACAATTTCGTTTCGGAACGTAGGCTGTCCCGCTACATTTATTTTGAACAATTCATATTATTACATTAATACATACATACACATGCATATTTATAAAATATAATTTTAATTGTGTTTTACCAATAGAATTTTAATATACACACATATATATATATATATATATATATATATATATATATATATACATAATACACACACACACACACATATATATATATATACATAAAAGTCGATGTGTGTATGTATGTATGTATGTTCCCTATGGACTCTAAACTGCTTGACCGATTTCGATGAAATTTTCAGGTAATCTTCAGATCAGCCTAGCAGGTGTTCTTATGAAGTTTAGGAGCGATAGAGTTAACAGATATATATATTTTTTCTTTTTTGCACTATCAATAGCAGTTCTACTGTCGATGCGCTATTTTCGTCTCACCCATTATATTCACATCTGTTGATATATATTTTCATTCGATTTATCTTTATATGTAAAAAAATCAGTGACACGATGTTCGTCTACGATGAACTCTAAAACATGAAGACATGAAACTTGGCATTTATGTGTAGTTTGGTCCAACTTGAGGGATAGGATAGTTAATATTCTGATAAATGGCGTAGTTGGCAATCACATTTTTTTATTTGTTTTTACCAATTTTAATTGCACTAAACCCTCGCTCCTCAATTAATAATATCAATGGAGGGGCGAAGCGAGAATTGAGTATAGTCATAAATTTCAGACTTTTTGCAATTACTTAATTATAAAAGTAAAGTGTATTTTTAAGTAACGTTAAAGAATATGTTTATATACTAATGACTTGTTTAAATATTTGCATAAAATAACATAAAATGAAAGAAATGCAGACTGTGAAACTATAAAAAATTGGTTTTATCTTACTAATTATTTTTTCACATTCATTGTTTTTTTCCGTGGTGTCTTCATATTTTGAGGAATTTACAAAATATCGCTTACTAATTCGCACGACTTTAAATTTGAAATGGCAACAATTTAAGCATTCACCAAATAATTTTTAGATTCTTTTACTAGGTGCATAATAAAATAAATAGACCCTAAATAAATAAAATCGATAGCCAAATAAGGTTCCCATAACATAATTCACTAAATCTCAAAATAAATATGCTTAAATCGGAATAATTACGCGTTTTAGGCTTTTTATAATATTGCTTTCCAAAACGAATAAACGCTCAACAATTTTTGTTTTACTAAAATAATACACAATAACACCAACATCTGTAGTTCTTATTGACTTATGTTTAATCAAAATCTTCAACTATATCCAAAATATTTGGCGACTAGCAAAATACATTCGTTTCACTTTACCCCGCAACCCGCACGGCTATCAAGTAACGAGCAAGCTCCTCTACTTCTTTCAGATTCTCATATGGAACAAGAAGCCGCAACCAAAACGAAGGCGCAAACAAGGTAGGTTCTAGAATCCGTAATCCTTACTAATATTATAAATGCGAAAGTAACTCTGTCTGTCTGTCGCTCTTCACGCCTAAACTACTGAACTGATTGAAATGAAATTTGGTACACAGATAGTCTGAAACCTGAGGAAGGACATAGGCTACTTTTTAAATTCACCAAAGGTTAATGGGAGGTGAAAGTTTGTATGGAAGAACTTAGACCGCATTAAAGATTTTTATGAAAATTGGTATGGAGGAAGCTGGCACTCTATAAAAATATAAAAGCTAATTTTCTCATAGATCCAGCTCCATGGGGGTCATTGGCACTCTAAAATGACACAAGAGCATGGGGTAAAGAGTTAATTTGTATGGAAGAATTCAGATCTGCAAATAAGTACTTACCTACTTAACGAAAAGATCATTAAGTCGGTACCTACATTTCATTACATCAAAAATGATCTCTAACGCGATTTAATGTTCAAACTAAATTTGATTTAAGGGTATAATAACATAAAAATAACCTCCTCCATGTTTCGTCAGTTCAACAGGGTTAAATAAATAATGGGTTAAGAGTGAAATAATTAAGCTTGAGAAGTTCCTTCATTCACAGACAGTTCTCGATAAGTTTAATTTTCGTAACCATAATCTTTCCGAAAATATTTATTGTGTGTATAATAGAATATTCTACACAGTGTTTGAATAATACCTACATAATACACTACGCTATGACAAACCGAGTAATAGGTACCGCAAGATTGTTGTAAGGGATTCGGGAATGTTGTATGGAAGTATCGTCATTATTATACATAATAGCGCACTCAGTTTAAAACTATCTTTAAACCTGGCTCATGAGGAAATGCCAGTATTAACATTAGCAGTGAACGCGGAAGAATGTTACAGCAGTGTAAACTTTTGGTTGGGGATGAATGTACCATGTCCCACAAAGAGCAATCGAAGCTCTAGATCGCACAATCAAGGATATCAAAGGCAACCGGCATATCATGGGAGGGATGGTGGTACTTTTAGCTGGTAACTTTAGACAGACCCTTCCGGTTATTACTAGGGGTACGCCGGCAAATGAAATAAATGCCTGTTTGAAGGCATCTGTATTATGGGTATAGGATATACGTAAAAAAGTTTTGTCTCACTACAAATATGCAAGTACAACTTCATAATGATTCTCAAGCAGGGCTATATGCAGCAGCTCTCTTAAAAATCGGAGAATATTGTATGCCATCTGACAGTAACGATATGATTACACTGAGTCATGATTTCTGTCAAATTTTCGATAGCACAGATCATCTAAAAATAGTCTTTATCCTGATCTGTCAATAAATATAGGCGATCGAGAATGGCTTTGCGAAAGGGCAATTTTGGCACCGACTAATGAGATTGTTAAGCAAATAAATGAACAAATCATGTCAGACGTAGAGGGGATGTTGTCGAATACCTATCAGTTGACAATGTTATGGATACTGAACAAGTCACATCATACCCTATAGAGTTCCTCAACTCTTTAGAGTTATCAGGAGTGCCCTCCCATAAGTTGAGACTGAAAGTTGGTGTTCCAGTCCTATTAATGACAAATCTTGACGCGCCAAGGTTATGTTATGATACACGGTTACAAATCACACATCTGGGGCACAACGACATTATAAAAGCTACAATTATGACTGGAATGAAAAGAGAAAATGTTTTGATTCCCATATTCTAATAATTCCGACTGATTTGGCATTTCAATTTAAAAGAATGCAGTTTCCCTCAAAGCAGCATTTGCTATAACAATTAATAAAGCTCAAGGACAGACACTTAAAGTTGCAGGAGTTCATTTGGAAAAATAATGCTTTTCCCATGGGCAACTGTATGTCGCATGTTCACGTGTAACAAATCCGCAAATCTTTTGTTTTGGCAAAAGATGGGAAAACAAAAATATAGTTTATGAAAATGTACTTAAATAATAAGATCATATATACTTATAAATATAAATACTTAATATAGATACCTACAATATAAATATGTACAATATAAATTAATACATTGATAGTAAACTCTTTGCAATGAAACAATTCAAATAGTGTCATATCAATAAAATAATAATAATTAGCCTAAGTAATTTAAAATACCACCCAAGCCACTATATTCCACGCGGACGAAGTCGCGGGTACAGTTAGTTATAGTATATCTTCAAGCGTTAAGTGCGTTTACCTGTTCGCCGCTGCCGATCTAAAATCTTGGACTATCAAACTAACACTTATACTAGTACTTATACCTAAATAAAATTGCTACCCAAAAAATTCCATACTAAATCTTCTCTCTAAATGCGTACAGAAATTACAGCCTCAAAATGGGAACCGAATTCAAGATCAGCAGCGATCCGCAGGAAAGCGTCGTAATTATTCCTGGAATCATCAGCCGGCGTCGCGCGCGCGTGGCCGGAGGTGCCGGCCGGCGCTGTCGCTCGGCCGGCGCGCGCCGCCGTCAGCGCTTGCATAACTTCCGCTTCGACATAATGTGTGTGTTTTATCGGTAGCTAAGGAGATCGGACCGAAAATTGATTTGCCGCCTTACGCCTGTCGGTGTGTCTTACCTAATTCGTCTTGTTGTTACGAAGTGTTATAGTGTTTTTGTTAAAATCTTCTGGGATAATGAAATTGTATTCCTTGCGAACTTGCGAATTTGCAAAGAATACAATTTTATTAATGTATATGTATATTTATCGTCATAATTAATCCGAATCTCAATTCATACATCAGTTTCTAGCTTATGCTGTACGAAAAGTATTAATATAATTTAGATACTTAGTAAGGGATTTAGACATCCATACTAAAATTATTAATTCGAAAATAAATCTCTCTGTCTATTTGTCTTTTATGTTTTGTCAACTGAACCACTGGACCGATTATTATAAATATTATATGGTTCATATATATACCTTTAACCCTGGGAAGGACGAAGGTTTTTGTTCCTGTCTTTTTCTCCATATGACTTCTTATAATTTGACCATTATTGAACCAATAATAATTAAATTTGGTTTGCAAAATTGGAAATTCGAAAGATTAAAATTTGTAAACCA
>BGZK01005001.1:0-10403 GCA_005406025.1 Eumeta japonica | reverse complement strand
TCACTAGTTTTTCTATTTTCATTTCTAACGTGTGTTTGTGAATAATTTATATACTGGCTCGTCTCAAGGCATGTCGTTTTTTTTTTTCATTAAAACTTAATTATACCCTGAATTTTGCTTTTTATAAATAAATATAAGACACTTTAAGCTCCTTTAGTGGTAACCATGTCTTTGTATTTCGCACTGGATTTATATTTAAGATTTGTTAAGCAAAGTGTTAGTGGGTGTGTCACAATCATCACAATAAAAGTTATTAGACTTGTAGGCTTTCTTTCTTGCAATCACTTTTGTTGGTTTATGTTAAAACTATTTTGTACGTTTAAGCACTAAAGCAGAAGTGGCTGAATTCAAAATTTGCTTTGCTTTATGATTTAAACAAACGAATAATATACACAGAAAAATTATTATAAAAATAAGACATAAAATAATTTTATTTTCCAACATTGAATCTATTGAATGTTGTTACATTTTCAACCAAAATGGCGGGTATAACATTTCTGTGACTCAGTATTCAACCTCTGATAACAACTAAAATGATCGGAGACTGTACGTCCGTCCGCCCATCTATCGGTGGAAAATGTTCTACAACAAAAGAAAAGAGGCAGAGTTGCGATATTTGGTATAGTTACATCTTAAAGATGGCACTAATGAAGTCTATAAATCGATAAAATTGGACCAGGGAAAAAAGTTCCTAAGGCCGATTATTACAACTTAGTGATTATTATTATTATATAATTATATAATTATTAGATGGATTTTCTCGACCGTATATTTCACTTAGATTTCATAATTTGTTACCTAAAACATGACCAAGGTTCTGGAATACACAAAGATCTTCTGTTCAAACGAATTTAAATTTCACATCATTAAGTCTTATTGAGATATATGGTTGCAAAATCCTACTGATAGCTATCAGTAAGTTGTAATAATTATCAACAGTTAAAACAACGCCTGAAAACCAGCTTATATTTCAAAGTATTTGGTATTTTCATTTCTGTACAATGTCTAGCATTTAGAGCCAGAAAAGAAATTTAGTCGATATGTAGCAATAATCGATCTCTCAAAAAATCGCTTCTGTAAGCGAATTAAACAGCTTTTTGAAGAATTTGATCTTTTTAATTAATAGATTAAAATTGTTTAGGCTTAAGATCTTTTTTTAAATTATTTATTTTTCTCGATATTTCGCTAACAATTTGATTATACGGCCTTTAACAATTAATTTTGATACAATACATAAAGTTGACTAAACAATAATAAAAATAGCAAACAAAATATGTACATGAATGATTTTGTATAATTATATATAAGAAACATGCAAAAACAACTACATAGATATATGAAACAATCAACATCAATTTTTTTAAATAATTATTTATAAAATAATAAAATATTAACAATATCCTTATAATATAACATTTTACATTATGTACCTAAATTTTTTACTGACTAAATATCTATAATTCTGCGCTAAATTATCTGTACAGATCGAGAAAAATAAATAATTTAAAAAGATCTTAAAGCTTGAACAATTTTAATCTATTTTTTAAGAAGGTAGTTCTAATAATAAAACTAGTCGGCTGGGGTCGCTCTTTTTGGCATCTAAATAGTTAGAGGTATCAAAAGAATTCAAACCGGACGAATATAACGTACTAAATTGTTGCTTTTTGCGTTCGCCAACAAAATATTCAACAGATGTTTTGTAAAAAATATTGTTGGAATACGAGTCCACTTACTTTGAGGATAATGTTTTACTAGGGATGCAACGATACGCCATTTCGCCGATCAGATACCGATATCGATATTTAAAAATTAATATCGCCGATGCCGATTCCGATACCGATACGCTTACTGAAATTGAGCTCAAGTAAAAATTAACCAAATTTAAGTAGAGTAATTCTTCTATTATACAAAAGAACAGTGTTTATTAATGAGCCATTCATATCATCAACATTTTCAATACATTTCAGTTTCTAGAATTCAAATTTTCAAACTACAATATAATATTTATGATTTTACAAAAAAAACGATAGCATTCAGTTAACTGCAGCTCAAGAATTAAAATTGATATTAATAAGACTTAAAAAAGAATTGAATTCATGTTAACAAAAAATAAATTATTGTTTCGCACAAAATAACAGTGTAAGATATTATTAATGAGCCAATTCAAACTGAATGTGATATTGTTTATTTTCTAAAATCATCAAGATTTTCAAACAAAAAACGTTTGCAATATTTATGATTTTACAAAATAAACGATGGCATTCAGTTTACATTGGCTCAAGATTTAAAATTAATATTAATAAAGTTTAAAAGACAACAAATTGAATTTGAGATCATGTTAAAATTAAATTAAAATTATCAAAACAACAATGCAAATGATTAATATTGAAAATTGATATTAATAAGATTTTTGTTTAAAAAACAAAGTGTTCATAAATTTTGCGGAGATGCGATAGAACTCATTTGAAAACTTAAGTATTTCTGCGCCATTTTTTTAAATTTTGTGTAAAATAAAAAGAGAAGAAATGATCTCGTTATGTATTCTGTTTTGATTTTTTATTCTGCTTTTAATATGTTATTTCTCATAGTTGTCATGCAAAAAGAAGAGTTGAAAATTGAATATTTTTCAAAGACGCTAAAGAAAAATATAGGTATCGGCGTATCGACAGAAAATATCGCCGATATCGATATATCGGAAAATTAGAAATATCGCCGATATATCGGTATCGGTTGCATCTAATTACAACAAATGAAAACAAAAAAGTCTATTGGAAGTACAGTAAATATGCATTTATTTATTTTTTGTTTTAATAAATTACAAAATTTTATATGAACACACCTATTTTTTCCTTTAATAATATTGAAATACTGAATGTCGTAGATTCATTGAATGAAGGAATAAGTTCAATAAAATCAATGAACGAGTACCTTGAAATCAAAAGTAAATAAAGAAAAACTAGTGAATAGGTTCATTGAAATCAATGAAAGCATTCATTGGATCAACGAATAAAGTTCTGAAATTCAACGAAAATGTTCATTGAATCAATGAAAAATTCATTATTTTCAATGAACTTACGTTAAATTCAACTTGTCTATGATTGGCATACGTTGAATTTAATGAACCTGTTTCTTAGATGAAAAATAATGAAAAATTCGTTGAATCAATGATTTTTTTCGTTCATTTTATGTATTTTTGGTTCAGTGCAGTTATACTAATAAAATAAATGATTAAAAATTAATGATAAAATGACATGTTGTCTAAATATAAAAAATACGTGTAAAGTAGACGCTATATTTACCTATTTTAATGGATATCAAGAGAACTTTATGAAAACTGCCTTTCATTTGTAGGAGTTCAAAATTTGTTGGCAGACTCTTCCACAGCTTAATAGCATTTATGAAAGAAAATCTGGATGTGTTGTGATGATATTTCGAGTGGAGAACCAAAACAAGTTTTCCTACAAATGGTTGTTTCTTTGTCTGTTTGGTGGAATTTGTAGTACGTTCTTACTAAAAACTAAATTCTGCTGTTTTTCTTTATGTACTGTCTCTTAAGCGGTGCCATAAATAATTTAATAATATTAAAAAACAAAGATAGGTAAAATAACTTTAATCAGGATTAAAAAAAAAGGCGATTAAAATGTATAACTTTAACAATTTACTGGCTGCATAAAAACAAATCTACCTTACGAGTTGTGCAGTTGTATTTACAAACACACATACATTCAGCCAGTTATTATTTTAGGCTTTGTTGTTTTTGTTGTTCCTTCGTTTTATTTCCTCTCACAGTTCCCTTGCTGGTGAATTTAATCTTAGAGTTTTACAAGATGTCGCCATCGTCGGGTAACCGAAAGGAAAAGCTTTCTGTGGTTTTCATTTTGCTCGAATTCCTTAACAAAATGCTTTTAGTTTTGATTTTTGTATTTTTTTTTTTTCGTTTTACTCTAAAGTACCTTTTTGTGTGTATGTACAAACATATATTTTGCTGTGTTGAACACGTTTTATTCCAGATTTTGCTGCATCACAGTTTTCTTTTTTTTTTCTTTTGCTTCTGTTGCTTTTCGTTTGTCATTAAGTGAAGATGGTTATACTAAAATTTACAACGCCTCAGCTACTGACACCATATTCAGTTAGTACTTGGTTTCATTTCGCTTCATAAAAAATTTTTTATGATTTAAATTGAATTTAATTTTGAATTTTTAACACAAAAGGAACAGGAAGTCTTAAAGACATTTTTGTCATTTCAATGAATCACGTGGATGAATCAATTTATACATGAGTGTGGGCGTGCTTGGTGTTGCATGTTTTCATCTTAATAGATAAAACTCTTTATCAAAGGTAAGACCAATCACATTTAAAATGACATAAAAGTTTTATTTTTCTGAAAAAATGTTTTCTGCCAGTTACTACTATTCACTCGTTCACATAAACACTTTTAAACCTGAAACTAGATTAATAATTTTTGTTTTATTATAATGTTAGTTCAGAAGCCACGGCGTATTTCACATAAATTGTACAAATAGTTGGTTACTATACAATTATATTGAACTTAGGACAATCCTGAGATTTCATTTTAAATTTCTATTGTAATTTATACATCAATGTATTTTCAAAATACATCAATAAAAGTGGTATTTACTATTAATTTTATAATATTTATGCGTACGAGTGAAGGATCAGATTAATAAGAGAAACTTTGGAGGCCAGTCTAGCATAAAACAAAATGTCTAATCTAAATGGCTGAGTTTATAACACTTTATAAGTAAAATTATCTTAAAAATTTTCGAACTTTATTACCAATGAGTTTAAATTAAGAAATAGAAAAATTTATACATTATACGTTTAAGGTTAAACAGCATTACTGCATATCAAATAACTAATTTCCATGACAACACTAAGAAATGTGGGCATAACTTTAGGACATGCGGATATATTTTAACAATTTTCTTTTTGTATATCTTAAAAGTATTTACATTTTGGGTAAATTATACAAAGCCTATGTTCACTGGGGACATCGTGGCCTCCAACAATGAAAAGAATTGTTTATACCGCTCAAGTAGTTTAAAAAAATTTCAATAGCAATAAAAGTTGGCGAACAAGTAGCCGTGGTCAAGTTTTCTATTATTGATAACCTAAGATGACTTATGTCAATAAACATAGAAAGTAAGCGCAAAAAAGGCGGAGAAATTCTATTTTTCAAAAGACAACCAGTTTAGTTTCAAGTAATTTAAAATAAGTGGGAGAAAAGGGAAACAGTTTAACAGGAAACAGTTCATGTATTGAGTGCATCGTGGTTTCAACATTGAAATAATTTTTATACCCCAGTCAAGTAGTTTTAAATAAGGTGAAATAATTTAAACAAAAGTGGTCGTTTTGTTTTAAATAAAGGTCAAATTTTTATTAGTAATAACCTAAGTTGGCTTATTTCAGTAGTTCGAAAATAACAATTGTCAAATTTGCTCAGTTAGTTTCTTTACTGTGTGTAAATTAATGGTGATTTCCTTTCTGGCAAGTAGCATGCATAACATGTGTACATTTTTGTCATGCCGCACGAACCCTTCAAAAGTGTTTGTTTTATACATTTCAATGGAACAAAATAATTTTATGATTTTACACTAAACGTTAATGTTTTTACCGAATTTTGCCTTTTTCAAAGAATATGTTATTTTAAAAGTTTGTCAATTTGTGGACTGTTAAATTTGGTTTTGCATATTGCAATTTTTACGCGAATTTTCGCGTTTTTGGCAGAAGGTTATCTACTTTGTAACTGTGTATTGAATTTATAAACAATTTAAAATTTCTTTCTGCCTTTTGCAAAATTTTCGCGAATTTCAAATTTTCTTGCATTTTCAAATTTGGTTTTCAAAGTTTTCGATTTTGTAAACTATTTAAGATATATTTTAGCATTTTGCAAAATTTTCATAAATTCTCACATTTTGCAGCAGGTATCTACTTTTTAACTGTTTATCGATTTATAAATAATTTAAAATCTCTTTCTTAGTTTTGCATTTTGCAATTTTGTCTTTGCATTGCAAATTTTTGATTTTCTGGACCAGATGTCTTTTTATAACTGTTTATCAATTTATAAAATTTTAAATCTTCCTTTTACAAAATTTTGCAAATTTTCTTGCTTCTGCACCAAATTTGTTCTTTTCAAAGATTTGTCGATTTTTTTTTGCATTTCACTTTTAAAACCTAATTAAATATTGTTTGTATTATATCTTTTAAATACATTGATGCCTCTCTAAAATTTTGCACATTTTTCACTATTTGCCAATTTTACAATTGCTTAAATGTGTTAAAAACTATTTGAAATCGATTACTGATTCTTTAAAATTTTCGCACATTTCATGATTTTTGCATATATTGAATATGTGCAAATTTTTGCAGTAAATTGTAGTGGCTTGAAGTAATGTAATGTCGTAATAGCCAGGAAAGATCGAAAATCTAATATAAAAATGTATTGCAATACAGCTGTAAAAGTGTATTTTATTACCCTCACATATTATTTGAGTGCTATACATGGCACATTTTCACACTTTATTCGTGTAACATATTTAGAAAGGAAAACGACAAACTTTTACATGTTTTGTCACAATGGAACATAAACCCTAGTTAAGGGTAGCATAAGTGCGACATGTATGCCAGAATGGAAATCGACATAAGAAGCAGCAGTAAGAGCGAAAAAAATAGTACAAATGTGTACTTTGACAATAAAGTAGAAGGCACCCTGCCAGCCGTTTATAGTTTCAGGTTTTAAGTGTTGTTGGGCGGAATTGTGAGCGTGGCAAACTTAAATGTATTACTTTGTTTATCACTTAGATAGTGTGAATTTTACTGATGAAGGAATTTCTTAAATTGGCTTAGTATTTTTGCAGAATTATTCGATACAAAAACAAACTATTACTATTTTACGTCAAAGAGACCTTTCAGTAGTTTTTACCAGTACTTCAGCATATCTATATGCCGCCGACATTGCTGATGTTATTCAGTAGACTCGAAAAACCTTGTTAATAAAATGTGCAAACATTTTACTTCATATTCTGTTATTTTTATTGAAATTGAATTTAGAAAATATTTAAACACATTTTCATAGATAATAAGAACTTTTCTGTAATGCTTTTCTTAGCAACTTTCATACATATAATATTATATCACAAAAATGTGAAATATTATATGCAAGCACTAATTTTAACGGAAGTGCACACTGATGAACAATGCAAAACTTATGCAAATAAATAATAACAGTGTATTAGTTCTTGAAATTAATAGTAAAGTAATAGAAAAAGTAGATAAAATCATATATCTTGAATTTATGAGAGGACAAAAAATAGCCACTGGTTTGTGGTATAGAAACAACACATAAGTTCATGTTGAATATCTGTTAATACTTTTAAGTCAGTGCTTAATAGTGAAATTGAAACAAAATATATAATATTATAGTAGAGTATGCATGTGCATTTAAAACATTATAATGGATGTAATTTTTGGCTCAAACTTTTTGGCCGATATATCAATGTTTTTAATAAATATACATCGATACTCTTAAAAAGCATCTATTCGTTTTAGATCGATACTTTTTCATTCGCTTACCTCTAATTCACAATTCTATTTACATGTTGTACGGAAACACAAATAGGAAAGAAATAGAAGTGGTTGAATGTAAAACAAAAACTCGAACTGAATACCTTTCTTTATGCAAACATGAAGATCGGAAATGCACCACAACACCTAATAGAACAACTAAATTTTGTGGGAGAAGTTTAACTGTATCACGTAAGAAATGTTAGTAACTTGCTGCTTCAAGAATAACAACAACGGCAATGCATCGATCTCTGTTCCATAAAATACTAAATATTACACCAGACATCATAATGAAATAAAATTGACATAATTATTTTGTCAAAAGATCTTTTAGTTGTCTTCTTATTGTTGTTTTGCCTCTTCGTGGTTCAATCGAATTACAAACGCCTTATTAAGATCAATATATTTCGAACCTTATAGGTTCATCATCAAGATCTACAATATAAATGCATTATAAATTTAAAAAATTTAACAATCTTTACTAATAAATACTATCTTACCAGAAAATTTTTTAGTTTATTTATTTTTTTTTTTTTTTTTGATATCAAAACTACACATTAAAAATTTTCAAAAACATAAGCTTCTTTAATTTAAATAAAAACTGATTCAAGGTTCTAACTAGTTGTTTTTACCCAGTCCTTCAGCAAGTCTATATGCAGCCGGCATTTCGCTGATGCTACTCAGATCGTTCATACTGAAAACCTTGTTAAAAATGTTTAAACATTTACTTCATATTCCATAATTTCAATTAAAATAATAAGAATTAAAAAAAAAGAAAAACATTTAAACACATTTTTAAAGACAAAACAAATTTTTCTGTATGTGTGTATATCTAATAAATTACGACCTTTTTCTTATTTAATTAAATATTTTATTCAATTATTTGGGTTTTAAATCATAAACGGACCAAAATTCTCACTGTATCAAAATCAGGCTGATATAAGGAAAGAGAAACAATCAACCACATTAGCAAAACATTGTATGAAAGAAACCACATACATGAGAAGAAACAAAGAAAGAGATACAATCTGGATGGTTTAAGAATAAAGCAACGATCTGGAAATGCAGTAAACTATAAGGAAGATGTGGATAAATTGAGCGCAAATTACAACATAGTTTTAGTTGGATTTTAGACATTAGAGAGACAAAAAGAAGACTGTGATAATTCTTTTAAAGGAATATTTTATGTTATTGATACCATTCGAGTCTTGTGATTGTCCTGTTTACACCACAAAACTGTGATATATTTTAAATAATGTAGAATATTTAATTTTACGAGAAAGTAAGTCAAATTATTAAAGTACATACATACTTACTCATATAAACACATCGAACAGAATTATGTTATCAACTTTATTAGGGTATTCACCGAGTCTGTTAATCCGGTAATTTGTTAGTTGGTAATTTGTTAAAACACTTTACTGTGAACACACTTTTGTTCTATCTCAGTAGTGCGGTAACTTTTGCTACAAAACAGATGATTTAAATTTATTAAAAAGCAAAATGCCTCGAGAAAGTGCAAAGACAATTTCGAGTTACCGAGTAACAGAAAATTACCAAGCTTGCCAGACTGGTACTTTGTTACTCGGCAGTTCGATAATTTGTTAATTTTACAAAACAAAATACACGTAAAAACTATCGAATAACGACTAACGAATTAACAAGGCCGGTGTGAAACCCTATTATTTTTTTATTATTTTATTATTGTTAATATTGAATTTTATTCTATATTATGTTGCCAGATTATAAAAAAAATTACCCTGAAGAAGTTGGAAATACCCCAACGAAACGTCGGGAATAAATTTATATTACAGAAAAAATATGTTATTGTCTATTAATTAATAAAGATAATAACAAATAAATGACCTTGTAAGCCCGTTTATGGCTCAAAACCAAAATAATTGAATAAAATATTTAGTTAAATTTTTCTGTATTGCCACATATGTATTTACTTTTCTAATAACGAGCTATTATCTGTTACTACGATTTTATATTTGAAAGTATCAAAAGTAAATATTTGCAAATTTCCTATTATTCATAATATAAATTTTTTCTCGAAAAAACATAAATTTTATAGGAAACAACAGTATTTTAAGAAATAACAGATTAATACATTTTAATTTTTTCCTTGTGTATAAATCTAGAATTGTTACCTGAAAAGTATTTTATATACTTTACTGAATAAATAAATATCTATCTAAAAGTGGCATACACATTACAATATTATAATAGTTTAAAATTGCAGAGCCCCTGGTTGTCAAAAAATAACACTTTTCATTTGGTTTTGTGAATTTGGTAAATTCCATGACAGTGTGAATAATAATAGTACACTTGTTGTAATCTTTGCCTACAATTTCAACACTTAAAAATTGGAACACATCATTCATATTACTGTGTGTAAGTTTTTGTCATGAAAAATAACCAAAATGTACTGCACTATGTGACAAAGGAGGAAACACGTGTTTTTTATTTTGTTTTGCCCAAAGTCTTGCACTTGTTTTTAAGGAGGTCGAAAGATTTGGGGCCTTTGTGGCATTTATCAAAAACTGATCATTTTCTTAGGTTCGTATCTTGCAAACCGTTCGAAATTTTCATTTACTTCTTTAAGCAAATTTATAGCCCAAAAGTTGTCAGTAATGTAAAATAAAAACTCCATCTATAAAGTCAAAATCATAAAAGTTTAAAGTCGATTTTTCACTTTTTCCCCTATTTAGGCCCATAGGTAACAAACTGTTCAAAATTCAAGGATACAATTAACTACAAAAACGCTCTAAGATCTTAATAAACAACTTTTACAGCATATGAACTGAACTAGCAAT
>BGZK01005000.1:0-10413 GCA_005406025.1 Eumeta japonica | reverse complement strand
TTTGCTGGAATCTTTCGAAAATTTTTTTCTTTAAAAGATCTTAAAGCAAGTTGTGCTTGTTTTGCTAAAGATATTTTTGTTTGTTTCTAAGTCCGCTGAAATAACGTTAGAGGTGTTGCGTCGCACTTTTGGTGCTTAAATATCATTACTGGTATTATTTGTTTAACGCGAAGTGAATATGACTACTCCCTGCCTTTTTTTAAAAATATTCTGTATTGAAAATTAGACAATTTGGTCCAAAGACTTTGACCATCAATAGTGGAAGGTAAAATATAAGATTCATATTTAAAAGAAAGCACGACAAAAATGTGTGCACTCGTCAATTTTTGTGTTTTCATGAATGTATTATTCCTCTTTAGTTAAAATACAATTTTACTAATGGAGAAGTAAATAAAACTTAGTACTTAACTTTTAATCACATAATAGATAATCTAACGAATTTGCTAACATTCGACTGACAGTTTGTTTATACGCAACCAGACCCGAAACTCATTTGCAACTCATACTAAATTACTCCATCACAAGTCATTACGTTGCAGCCGCATGAGCACCTCAACCCATGTGACAAAGCCTCAGGACCTCGAAACCTCGATTTCCGATAAATTCTAAAAAAATGTTAATTTACTGTTTGTTCTACAGCTGCTCATGTCAAATAACACTCTATCTGACATCAATTTAAGTAGCACGTAAAACTGATATTAATGATTTATTAAAGGATTTTTTGGAATTTTTTCCTATAAATTTAATTAGTGAAGTTCAAATTTTCGAAAAGGTAGAAACACCAAGAGAGAAATAAAATTATAAAAAATTTTTAATTATGACAGACTGAAAAAAAATAGTTTAGCAACATAAAATTATAAGTTCAGTAAAAAAACACAGTTTTTATCTGCAAAGAAAAAAACTCATGAAAACGATTTGCCTACACTCCAACATACACATACTTATTTACAAAAGAGCACAACTCTTTGATTACTATGACCTCATTGAGACTGTTTTATGACTTTTAATGTTGCCTGTACACTTTTTACCTTTTAAATAACTTTTTTCTTTGATGGCCGGCTAATTTTTGGCCAAATATTTCATTTCAACTCTGGTTTGCCAGCATTTGTAATGAATCATTTTTGATTTTTTTTTTGTTGGACCACGAGGTGCTCTAACTATATTATGGTTATTATTAAAAAAGGGTAAGCTCAAGTTTGTTGCAGTTGATAAAATATCACAACACATTTGATGATCTTAAAATAGAAATATCAGATGAAGGTTTTCACCTCGTTTATATTCCCCAACTTTGATGGATTTTGCTTGAAGAAGAACTTGTCGATATACTTTGCCATAAATTACCATTCAAAAAATATAACATGTCGCTGGTACAGTTGGTCAATTATGGTCGTAGATCAATCCCCTAGGAATTTAGTGAAGCGTATTTAGATCGTCTGATATAGGGATGTATGTACATTGTTGTTCCACACTGGCTTTATTCATGCACATCAAACAAGTAGCCATGTAATCAAATTCAAATTAGTGACTTAACTTTTATAAAATAACCACAGGAAAATGCATATGTTTATATGGAAATTCGAGTCCTTCCTAGTTGCAGCAGTCATATTTCCAAAGAGTAAATATCTGCAAATACATGTAGAAATTTTATGGTTCTGTAAGTTCTTTTATAAAGTACATAAGTATATACATATATGTACATATATTCTTTATATTATATTACTTACATTTGAATTTGTATCGCATGCAAACCAATTACAAGAAAGAATTGGGAAAATGTAGTCTTTTCCACACAACGATTTGATTTTTCAGTTAAAAATAATATCCCTGCACCGTAAAAAATTATTTTTATTTTGTCCGACAATTCCTCGAAAAACTACGTCAACTTTTTTTTTACAAGATAAAAATATATGTATGTACATACGAATGTACGTATGTATATATTTTGCCATTTTATGTTTTTATGTATGTATGTATTTAGACGCTCTCTTTTAAAATTTAACATTAATTATGTCAAACACTTTTCAATCAAATAGTAAACAATCAGCATATTTTAATGTTAATTTGTACATACAACGTAGGTGCGTATGTTAGTCCATACACAGATACACCAGTTTATCAAACATTAATAATCCCAACCAACAAAAGTAACAATCAATCGAATGTTTAAACGCATGTCATTTAATTCAATTGTCAGTTAGTTAAATCCCCGAAACCAGCAACATTGGCGATAAAATTTACAATAAAAGCAGCAGTACAACCAGCATATATATCATTGAATGCATTTCATTTCTGCATTTACGTTAAACCAACAATCTACCGCAAAAGCGATGAAATTGACATTGATGAAAGATGAAGTGGCAGACAGGCAGACAGGCAGGCATCTCATTAATTAACACAGCAACGACGGATCATGAAATCAAATGATGCAGTATTTAACGAAATTAACAGGCAAAACAACTTTTAATGCAAATAAATATTAATCTAAAAGGAAAAACAAACAAGCAATTTATGAGCAAAATAATTGTAATTAAAATGGCTAAAACCGCTTTGGAAGTATATAATTTTAATGCTGAAGTATTTAAATATTGTTATTAAAAAGTTTTAACAGCCCACAAAAGAGCAAAGAAGTAACAGTTACTTGCTATTTTAATTTATGCGTAATTACGATGGCAAATTATATTTTATTTTAAGGTGGCAATTGGTCTATGGAGATCTTCTTGTAGGCCAACTTTTTGTTATTAAGCAAAAAACACTTTTCATCTTAAGTTACGTCTACATATGTAATGCTATGAATACAATTTGAAAAGACTTTAAGTATTTTAAATGAGAAGAAGTGAAAATTAAGTGTTTAGCCACTTAACCCCTGACCATTAATGGGCAATCTGATATATTGATACAAGTAATAACGCCGGCAAAATGACGCCGTCAAATTGCTAATTGCTGAGCTTACGTAAATTGTTTATGCAAATTTATTATTATATCATTATAATACATTATTTACTTTAGTTTAAGAATTTACACAAATTTATCACTTTTATTTCGTTTGGCACAAAAAAACAATAAATGACAATCTAATTTGACAGCATGAGCGCTTGAATATGTATTCAAATACATATTTAAGCGCTCCACACGTTAATATATTGCTGTGGCAATCAAATTTGACAGTTGCTGCGGCACTAATTGCCAAATAGATTGCTCGTGTGGTCGGGTGGTAAGGCATTAAACACATTGAATACAGCAAGCTGCCATCACACGTGGCGACCACACGACCACACATTATAGCTGTAGCTGATTTCGATTTAATTATGTCACAATTAAAAAGAAATGAGTGCTTCAAAGTAAACGCTGTATACCGGTCATGCCAGAGAGCTTAATTCCATTCGGGAACGGATCGGAAAATTGTTTCTGAAGAACATATGCATTGAATTCCGTTTCCAAACGGCGTCTGTCTCATGGCCGTATACATAAATAATCTATACGAATTTGGTGGAAATGGCTGTGACAATTTTAAACAAAATCACCACAGAAAATTTATATAAGTTTCAAAAAACGATTACTAAAGTTAAATCATTTGTTAAAATCAACTTTCGCATATAAAATCCATAAAATATTTGCAAACAAATTTTAGAACTTTAACTACATCTTGAAGAACAAAACCTGAATGCAACAATATTTTAAGCTGACTGAAGAGTAAACTTTGTCATGTCTGCCCCAAATAAACAAGAACAACTATGAAAAATATAATTTAAGGATATTTTGTTTAGATAAAAAAATATATCACGACATGTTTAATGTAACAAACAACTCACAAAGGGCTACAAAATTATAAGAACACCAATAAAAGAAGGAATTAAAACTCATGAAAGAAAAGCAATAAGTAAATCTAAATAAAACGTTTTCCAAATGTTCACTTACTTTGTTCCTTCCCTTGCCTTTTAGCCAATATGAAATGGTTATCACTTGTGCACATTAGCCCTGCCTGCCAGACCAATTAAGAAACATTTAGAAGCAGGGACCGAACTTAACAATTTAATTTAGAAACTTCATTCCAGAAACATTAAGGCAAACATTTTATTGGTATTGTATTCACAATATATTTTCTGTATTTAAGTTTACACGTTTAGTTCGGCAATGTATTCGTTATAAATCTGTATTAAATCTGATTTTAAAAGTTAGGGTTGTTTGTATTGAAGCTGCAGATACTTTTGATACTTTGAATTGTATTTGTGCTCTGCATTCGCCTTTGATAGCTTCGAGCAAGGCACAATATTACAAATATTGTCACAAATATAATTTTGAATATAAAAGAGTCTACAGCTTCAATACAAACTGTTATTGATTTAAAAAAGAAAAAAGGATCGACCAAACCAAATATCAGATCTGACTTTTTTAACCCACAAAAACGCCCAATTGTCTATGTTGCGCCGTTTCCTATTTCCTTTTTTGATTTTTTATTTCCATTATTCTTCGTAAATGAAATGTTGAAAAATTTCTTTTTACATCCGTTATATAAAATTAATTTTTAGTGTTTTTCTTCTTACAAAATGTTTTTCCTTCAAATACTTAATTTAACTTTTCCTTATTAATAAATTGCTTTTATTTATAGCCGGGGAAATTATTCCTTCCTCTTAGAATATTTTTGTTCCTTTTGATTGTGTTTGTAATAAAAGTAATCAAACTTGATTACCTGGACATTTTCACCACTCCTGTATTTGCTGTTGTATTTAACTGCCCCAGGTGCCAAAAGGTTTTTGTGGGCAATTAATGTTAATTAAATTCATATTTCATGCTTGAGAACAAAAAAAGCCTAAACCATTTACATAAATGTGACAAAAACGGGAGGGAGAGGGGCGACAAAAACTGAAAAGATTTATATGGAGAAAAGCATCACCAATTTCGATGAAATGGCTTAAACTAAATAAATCACACTAGAAATGTCTTGGAGCTAATACTTTATTTTTCCAAATCAGTTAAATGTTTGCCAGATTGGCTCAAATATAAGCAAGTTTATTTAGACAAATTGTTGCTAATACAGATAACAATTATTAGAAAGGTCTCCTTTTTGGATTTGTATTTAAGCAAAACGTAACTATTTCAGGGACTATGAATAATCTTAAACATATTTTTATTTGGGAAGAATCAAGTGAGTGATATTTTCGTTGTTTCAGCAAATATTTTGCTTAATGTAGGGAAACGGCATTGGCAATCATCACAATCAATTTTATAACACCTAAAATTCGTAAAGTTGTTAAATCTCTACAGAATTCAGCAGACAACGACAACTATCTTGAAAAATTTAACAAAAAAAAAAAGAGCCATCGTTTGTTGTTCTGTTATGTCGATCACAAATGGCCAAGAGCAAAGAAAATGTCAAATTGTTTTTATTTATGGAAATTACTTTCTTATCATCAATAACATTCAACGTGCCTACACAGTAACTATAACTTTTTATTTAATTGAGTGTATAAACTTGTATAAATGCAAATGTTTGTATCTAAAATTACAACAGGTAAAAGTGCCTTCATACATAGACATTGTTATTTAATCTATCTAAGAAAACGTGATATTTAGTCTCCTGCAGGGCTTAAATATTAAAGAAAAATTTTCATATGCGTTGTATATTGTATTCTTTTAAACGTACCTGTAATGAACTCAGATGTGGGTATAATTGTAGGATAACACCTATATACCCTGTGGGAATTTTCTAATTTGATTATTTTTAACGAGCTGTCTACGAACACTACCTAAGAGCACTAATTTAGAAACCGACCCGAAATGGAGTCAGTTGTTTAAGGGCAATTTCCACTATTATACGTATATTGTATTATTGAAGGGTAATAGTGTCAATGTGAGAATGAATAATAAGACGTTACAAATTTTATATTTTAAACGACTAGTTACACTTTAATCCCGAGAAATCCATTGAAGGCATTAATATTTGTTTCATAGTGCATAAAAGCTAGTGGTGTGCGCGTGAGCAATTTCGCGCTCACTATAAAAATATTTCACGCACAACACGCCAACGAGCGAGTTTCCGTATCATGATAGTTTTCAGCACAAACTCGTAGAAGCAATCATATCATGAAACACAGCTGCTAAGCGAGCGCACGCAAGAATTCCTAGTCTAATATTTTGGTTTGGTGACACGGTATTTTCACTACAACTGCTCATCAGTAATAACGACCCATGCTACATAATTTGACAAGTGCGATAAAAGCATTTTGGTTTGGAGCTGGAGAACAGTTTGAAAGCCAAATATTTTGAGTTTCTTTTTTAGATTTTCACAAGCTGTTTACTTGAAGTATCTTTATATAACAAAATTATATTGTTAGTTAAGTATTCTTTTATTAATTTTAATTCCAGGGTGGTATTTTTTTGGAAACAAATACTCAGCATGAATCAATTTATTTTAGTAAGTCTTTGTACTTATGTACATTAAACAATATGTACATAAATTTTAAAATGTCTACTTTAAATTTAAAGATTCATTTAAAGGAGAAAATACATTTTGAAAGAAACATGCATTTTATTTATTTTTCCTTCTGACTTTTAATACAACTTGATCCGAATACAAACACATTAATTCCTGTTCACACATAAAAAAACTATTTCATATGGCAAACAACGAAAGAAAAGAAATATGAACGAGAGGTGAATGTCAATCAAAAGTAATTAGAATGATAAGCAGATGTAAGCAAGTGTATGTTATACATGTATGTATTCACTGTTATGTGTCTGTATGCAAAAGGGATACGCATGAATGCCACTCAAATGTCAAATTTATTAATTAGAAATGGAGAAAATATAGACAAGTTGTTATGAGAAAGCGAAGCCGACATTAACAGGCACTCGAAGGCGGCGCCTTAGCAAACTTACATCTGACGTTTTATTCTCGTTGTCTGGTTTCCTATTAACTCACGAGTTTGTAAGCTAAGCTTTCTCTGCTTAAAGTAACTCAAAATGTCCTAAAACGAATAAGATTAAATTTACAGTACTCGTACTCTTATTAGCGGGGTTTGTGGTTCATGATGTATAATTATATTTTTTTCTGTGTTTTTTTTTTCACTAGATCAGCTAATTTTACTGAACTATATTTTTTAATTGGCTCAGGAACAGGAAATATAAATTCACTGCCTGTGGCTCGTTGAGCGGTCATGTTTCTTGCCAGCCAATCTGGCTAAAAATACCCACTACAGAGAGAAAACAAAGACACACCAACCCTTTTCTTTTGAGGCTCGAAATTGACATGTAAGAAAATCACCTTCACACAAAGTCCACGGGCAGATGTTTCGTATGTGACGACTGTTCTCTTTCTATCACAATTGGAATGTTATTTATAGAATAAATCCGCAAAAGCTCAACTATATTATATTATCACTACGTCGTCGTTAATTTCAAATGTAAAAGGACTTTTTTTAAATACATATGTATATACATATATATACATACATATAAAAAAATACTTATTAAGTATGTATGTGTTGTTACAATATGCAAATGTGACAAATATAATTAAGGTAATAATAACTGGCTGCCATTCACATTAAAACAGATGGCAATAAAATAGTCCTTGTAAGTAATGCAGTGGAAAGAAGCTGGCATGGAATATAAGAAGCTACTTACATACCAAATTATTAGTCATTACTTTTACTTCACTGTCGTACAGCAGCCTCGCTTCACCGTAATTATTTCTTATGCAAGATCTTTTCTGTTTTTGAGCTCGTTTATTCATTATGAAATAGCGAAAATTCCGGGTCATTTTCCACAAACCACAAATTTTATTTTACGCTGCAGAAATGTACTTCAAAACCTCAAATTAATAAAAAAATAGTCATATAATTTTCAGTAAATTTTATTCATACTTTCTTTAAATTATTTTTTAAACAAGTATTTTTGTTATTAAAAATATTATTGTTTGTGCAAAATTGTCCTTGTGAAGAAAAACAAGATTTTCATTTATTAATTTGTTTATTTTTTCACTCTGATGGTGTAAATTTTTGTATCAATATTTTATATGAAAATTAATGGCGATACTCATGGTCTTTGCATTTAATTAAATATTTGTTTATTTGCTTGTTTGTTTTATTCTTTTTTTTGGAATTCCGTTTATGTTTATTCATTTATCTACAAATTGTTTTAATAAAACTTTAATGAAATCGTTGCTGTTTTATTTTCCGTCATGCATTTGAATGAAAATAGACCAACAAACTTGTTATAGTACATATTCAACAAATAAATGTGATTGTGGGGCATCAGTCAGTCAGTGAAAACAAAATTTCGACATGCACTGCATGCCAAATCAAATCGAACAAGTTTTGGCAAAGGAAACCAGCCAGTCAGTTCAAACAACAAATTCAACAGAACTCAGAATATGAGTTTTACTAAAATTATGCACTCTTATACATCAGGGTAGTTTAGTATGAACTTTTGGTAGCTTCCCTGTGCTATCATACACATACATACATATATATATGTACACATTTATACATACCTACATATTTGGTTTTCCATTTAACACGTTGGCAAACATTTCAAATGTCAGCATACATACATAAAGAAATCATACAGTTGCGCCGCACATCTATGACTGACTGACTATAAGCGGTGATATTACACCAATAAAATGACCATTATTTTACAGTGAAGAAAAAAATCAACTGGGCTGTCAAATTCATCTCGTTTATTTGTCCTGACTTCGTCTCAAATGTTTCACGCATTAAAATGGCTCTTGTGCAGAGTTGTGTAATGTTAAAGCTGAAAAGACATACCACTCACGCAAAAGTATAAAGTAAGTAATCAAAACACGAAGATCAGTTTTTATATTTAAGAGCGAAAAAACAAAGTAATGAACCTGAGGAAATGAGTGAAATGCACCCATTTATATTAATTTGTTATCTCTTTTTGTCGTATTTGTATTTTTTGCAAAAGTGTTTTGCTTAAAAATAATTAATGCATCACATGGAACTCAGTGTATGAAGGAAATGCACAGAACTGTCTCTTTTTTGCCTTGGTTTATCTCTGTTCTACTTTCTGATCCAATAGAGGAATGCGCTTCTCCTTTTTTTTATCAGTTTTTTATTACATGCTTGTGCGCATTTTAAGATTTAGAAAAATAATAGTATTCAGTAGAATTGGAATAATTAATGATCTGATGTATGAAGTATGCAGGAGTTCGTACATACATATATAATTTATGTATTCACTTTGGTATGCGGTAAGAAATTAGATTTTGTTTTATCGCAAAGAGATGCAAAGAAGTAGTCAGGTAATCAATTTAAAATATTAACAAACAAGCAGTTTACAATAATTTGTTAAATTGTTGATGCTCGCAACAAATCAACCATCTGTATTGAATGGCAAATTTGTTGACGTTGTTGGTTTTACTTGAGCTATTTCTGCATTTTAAGAATTTCCTGTTATCCAAAATGTCATGATTGCACATTTCTCTTATTCAACAAAAACGCAAAAAAACGTAGATATGCACAACTAATGAAGAGGATTTCATTCAATTAAAATAATCTGTTATTTTAGTTAATTGTCCAATGTTTGTTCTTCATATTCAATTTCTCAAATGTTCTAATAACAATTTTGAATATAAAAGAAATTTTTTTAAAAATCCTTCACTTTCCCTGCTTGTTTAAATATCACAACGATGGCAAGTAGCTACTCTTTTTGTTGATTGTCTGTAGCTTAAAAACTAATTCTATACCTCTGCTCATTTCAATGAATATTTGTAATATTAACTGATAAACATACGTAATGAATTTATTTTCTTTAAATACAATGCAAACAGCAAACGTATTTATTTATTTCAATGCCGCACAAGTAACATAAACATGCATACATATCTATGTATGTATGTATAGTTATATGCGCATATATATGTTATTTCAAAGTCCTTTTAATACAATATTGAACTGTGCCGATAAATAATTTTAAACTGCAGGAAAATAAAATATCAGAACAATTTCATATAAGAGTATATGTGCCTGCTTACCTATTTCTTTTTTGAATATTATTTTTGTCAAACCTACCGCTTGGAATTAAAAAACTGTTCTTTGTCCACTCAAATCAGGAATCGAATCGCAATGCGCATCGCTTGCTGGCTGAAGTCCTGTATGTATTACCAATCAATGTATTCCACAACAGCTTTGAATTAGAAGCAGGTCGCGTGCATCACAGTGTAATTTTTCATTCAAGCGGGTCAAGTCAATGATTTATGATTAGACTAAAATATCTGTCCAATTTACTAATTAGATCCCTACTTGAATATGAATCAAGCGGTTAAAGAAAACGTGTAAGCAACCTCAAAAAATATTTAAAATTGGTCAGTCCATTTCATAATTTAAAGAAAAGATTTTAAATTCTACACTTTCCATTTTACCATTAATTGACCGCTCATCGAAAGTAATT